>CM050891.1:5305000-5327500 GCA_027726005.1 Juncus effusus | reverse complement strand
ATGTAATTATGCTCCCACTGAATTTCTTGTCAACATAAGATTTATCTTTAATTTTTGATAAAACCAAACTGTTTGGTTATTTCATCAAATAATAAATATTCACCTAGAGATGTTTGCTTTAATTCATAAATGATTTATGCAACTTGCAAACTCTTTTCAAAATTTTTAGGATAGACAAAACTCTCAAGTTGTATCATATACATACTTTCATATGTTTCTATTAAGAAACAACGTCTTGACATCCACTTGGCATCTTTTATAGTCATACTATGAACATATGCCCAAGAAAATTCTGAAATATATAAGCATGATGACTTGGAAAAATACTATCATAGTCTATACTATGAGTTTAACTTAACCACAAATCATGCATTATATGTTTGCACATTATCCATGTCGGTCTTCCTTTTAAAACCGTATTTCCATCTGATTGATCAATCAAATTCAAAACTTGATTGTCTGACATGGATAACATCTCAACTTTCAAAGTCTCTAACCATAAGAGCCTTGACTCATCATAGTCTATTAGTAGAATGTGGACTCATCATCTATGAGTACGAAATTTTTATCATTAGACACGAAAAATCTATATTTTCGGGCCTGCGATAAATTCTAATAGATCTACATGAATACACTTATGTTATATACTAAGACTCTTCAACATCTTGAGAGTCTAGTTGATTAATTGCAGACTTAATCACCAGTTGAAATCTGAATTAATTTCCATCCGAGCATTACTGTCAGTATGTGGAATTTGAACTTTTCAAATTTACTCCCACTAATTCTTTTGGAAACACTTCTTCCAAAGAGATATAATTTTCGAGTAACAAACACTTTGTTCTCATATTAATTATGGAAGTAATATCCTTTACTTTTCTTAGGATATTCCGCAATAAGCACTAATCCGATTAGATGCATGATGCTTCAATTAAGTATCATATCCTCAAATCTTGATAAAAGATAATCTGATACACCTATCAGTCCATATCGCATATGGAGTCTTCTACAACTACTTTAGATGGAATTATATTCAGTATGAACGTAATAAGAGCGTAACCCCGAAAGAAATAGAAGATATATTTAACTCATCATAATCGAACTATATCTAATAAAGTTCGATATAGTTATCATGACGATCAAACACTTGATTCTCGACTCCTCGATCTCATCAAAGAAATATGATTTTTCGAAACCATGTTTTATTCTCTACTTCATTATTTGTAACTTTTGAACTTTTCAAAATATTCAAATTTATTGTTTGAATAAAGTGATGAAGGACAATCTTAGGATGAGAGAATGCGGAAAATAGGAACCAACATAGGTCATGCCAAAGCTGACTGTGTTGGGTACTATGTTGCCGATGGTTAGACATGGTTCGACTTAACTAGGCTATCAAGTCGGACTTGGGCTTGGGGCATACGATAGGATATATAAGTTCTGGGCGATGAGCCAAAGCTCACTTAGGACTTAATTGAAATATGGATCTTGTCTCATTATGAAAATTCAAGGATTGAAAGTTTCCGAATCAATGCGATTGAGGGTTATTGATTTGATTAAAAATAGTGGGAGCCATTATATGAAATATTTAAAGAATAATAGTCTTTGCATATTATTCAAATCGAATAATATATCTATTTATGTCTCACGATAGGTCCTTGAGAAGGACAGATAACATAAGATGCTTATAATCGTTAAAATGAACATGGACAAGTGTTGTTAATAATGTTCTCGTGCTTAAAAGGAACGTAAAAGGTACTCCCAAAGATAAGGGCAAGATGTTGCCGAGGCTTCAGCCTTAGGTAAGAAATTAGTATCTTTTGCAGTGAATCAGTTCATTGAAAGAAACCATAATTTCTCAAGAAGATATGAAAAAGGGAATGAAAGGATAGTGTGACTACCGCTTCAAGTATTTTTGTTATAGAAATTAACTTGTCTATTTCACATCATGTGTATTAGATACACGATGTGAATCACACATTTGTGAAAATGTGCTGATAAAGTTGTAGACAATTGAGTAAATATGATGTTAACATTGGAGTGACAAATGTAGCAAAAGTTGTTGTATTTTCTCAAGTAACTCATTTATTTACATTGTCTTTTTGGACTTATCGCTGACATAAATAATTGTTATTTAATGTCGACAATAAATTTTGTATTATCTATAGTTCGAGTTTATCTATGAATGGTTATTAATTTATTATTGAGAATAATAATTTCACCATTCACGAATGTCAATTTCCTTTGGAAATGTTCCAATAGAAAAATTACCTTATGTGTTATATCGAACAAGATAATTATAAGTCTATCTATAACATTAATATTAAGAATTTAAATCTAGCATTGTTGCTTGGTCTACTTAAATAAGATGAACATTTATTAAATCCATTAAGATGGATTTTCAAATTCATTTGATTTTGAATCATTTGAAACATGTGTAACTTATTTATTAGACAAGATGACATATACGTCTTTCACAAAGTAAGGTGAAAGCAAGTTACTTATTGGCTCTCATACATAGTGATGTATGTTCATCAATGAGTGAAGGTGCTAGAGAAATCTCATCTAGGAATTAGTAGTAGAACAACTGTAGTTACAAATGCGGATGAGAATGAGAGATTAGAACCCATAAATAATGAAATGAATAATGGAGATTACGAGGGCGATTTACCGATATTTGATAGAAGGATATTAGAAGATGAAGATGATGAAAATGAATTAGATGAGGAACCAAAAATGGGTCCAGAAGACGAAGAAGAAATATATGGAGATGGCGAAGCAGAAAGGGAGGGAATGAACCATCATACAAGATTTATTATACGGAAGAGGGTCAGATGGTTAGTGTGGGGACTTTCGGTGATCCGCCGGCGGCAGAGTTCGAAGATACTTCAATGTGGGAATTTGCGAGAAATGATGTTATATCGGGAAGTAGTATGCATGAAGGGGATGAAATGTTGTTTAAGGGTGAGTCAGAAATTTGAAACAAAATCAGAGTTATAATCGGCTATTAAATTATATAGTGTGATGTAGCACCGAGAAATTGAAGTCGCTAGTTCAGACAAAGAGAGATATATTGTGCGCTGTAAGTTTAGACATGAAGCCGACATATGTAATTGGAGACTGCATGCTTCGATAAATATTAACCAGTGCGGGGGGTTAGTTCTAGATATCGTTAGAGAGGATTTAGCAATTAAACCCGTAACAATAATAGAAACCGTTAAAATGAAGTATGAATATACCATATCATACTGGAAGACTTGGCATGCGAAGCAGCACGCGCTAAGATTCTTATTCGGAGGTTGGAAATATGCTTATAATTTGCTCCCTGAATATATGGCGGCAATAACAGCTGCAAATGACGGTACTCGTTATTCATTTAAACTTGGTGCTATAAATTATAATGATGAGACCGAATTTGAAGGACTATTTTGGGCATTTGGTCTATCATTTTATGGTTTTAAATTTTGCAAACCTGTTTTAACAGTAGATGGTACATTTCTAACCTGAAAATATCAAGGAACCTTATTGCCGGCAATCGCTAAAGACCCAAATGGTCAGTTATTTCCTGTAACTTTTGCTTTGGTTGAGAGGGAGAAAAATGAGACGTGGGAGTGGTTTTTTAAGTGTTTGGATAATATACTCGGCAATCACAATGGCTTATGTATTATTTCGGATAGGCACGCGGGAATAATAAATATAATGAGGGGTGAAAAATAGAAGGAACCTTACGGGTATCATCGTTATTGTTCGTGTCATTTGGAAGCAAATTTGAGTAGCCACGTAAACAACAAAGCAGTATCTCAGTTGCTAACACCTTTAGTTCGAGCGCACAACAAATATAAATTTAAAAAAATGTGGGAAAAAATTGAGAGGCTAAGTAAAAAAGAGGCAACGAAGTGGTTAGCACCATTGGAGAAAAAAAAATGGGCTCTGGCATACGATGAGCAAGGTCGTCGGTAGAGCTGGCAAAATCTGACCCGACCCGAAAAACCCGCCCGACCCACCCGAACCCGAGTGACCCGAAACCGGAAATGACCCGAACCCGAAACGACCCGCGACCCGAACGACCCGCAACCCGAATTGACCCGTGACCCGAATGACCCGTCCGATTTGACCCGAAAATAAACTTTTTTTTGTTTTAATATTCAAAACAATCTCGAAATTGAGAATTTTATGGCTTGTTCTAACATAATTTACCTGATAATACTGACCAGAATAACTCAAATGACCTGAAATATCAATTCGGATGAATAAAGACCTCTAATATGAGTGACTTTTGACCAGAATATGATGTTGACCATAAGTCATCTGACCCGCGACCCGAATCCGAATGACCCGAAACCCGAAATGACCCGAACCCGAAGGACCCGCGACCCGAACGACCCACGACCCAAACGACCCGAAACCCGAATTAACCCAAACCCGAATTGACCCGACCCGAACCCGACCCGCCCGTTTGCCACCTCAAGTCGTCGGTGGGGCGAAACCACTAGTAATAATGCCGAAATAATGAATTTTGTTTTCTTAGGAAAAAGAAAGCTGCCTGTTACGGCAATTGTGATGGCGACTTTTTATAAACTCAATGCTTATCATGTGAAATATGGAGAGAATGCTACTAACATGAAAAATAGGTGGCCGGATACTGATTTGAGGGCAAAATTGGAGAAAAGGACCAATAAAGCTGCTTCGAATACAATCACTCGTTATAATTTTAACAGAGGAATCTATCAGGTACAGACAGTCCCTCGGCATACGAGTAGTGGTATGGGAAGAGGGGGAAAGCTTTGGGAAGTGAATTTCAACGAAGGTAATTGCAGGTGCCAGAAATCCCAGATATATCATTACCCGTGTTCGCACATCATAGCAGTTTGCATGCACAAAAGGGTATCGCACGAGCATTTCATTAATAAATGTTATTCATTGGATAATCTAAGGCGAACATACGAAATGAGTTTCTATCCCGTAAAGGACAAAGCCTATTGGGTGTCACGAAACGAAGTTTGTAATATTACGTTGGTTCCTGGTGATAAACTTGTAAGAAAAAACACGAACGGAAGAATGAAGCGCGGTAGAAGACAAGAGAAACGATTCCACAATAGTATGGACACCATGAACAAAGAGAGTTGTCGAAATAATTGCAGCGTTTGCAAATTACCCGGACACAGTAAACCAAAGTGCACTCGAAGAGGTGGAGACCAATACACTGGATCTTAGTTTATTTTATTTTATTTTATTTAGGAATCTGTAGTTTGTTATAATTTTTTTTAATAACTTATAGTTTCTCGTTGTTTTATTTATGAACTTGTAGTTTATCGTTATTTTTGATGTTTGATTCCTGGCTATTCCGTTGACAACGGAACCTATTCCGCCGACAATGGAATAGCACAAAGAACAGCCATTTTACAGAGTCATTGCGTCCTCAATTGAAAATCTGGCCGTAATGGCGGAACAGGCAAAATTATTTTTTTCCCTTGACTGAAAAAACTCAAAAAATACCAATTTGTTCCGCCAATAATAGTGGCGGAATAACCTTGTAAAACCCTAAAAAAAAATATAAACCCTAAAATAATTTAAAATATCTGAGTAACAATCATAATAAACCGACATACCCTAATATAATAAAATACAAACCCTAACACGATTAAAATATCTTAGTAATAAGCATGATAAACCCTAATAAAATCTGACATAACAAACCCTAACGTCTCTCGGCTGCTCTCCTCTTCCGGGCCGCTCGAGTCATCATCTGAGGAGTCTGAGTCTGAGTGAGTTGACTGACGTCTTCTCCACCTCTCTCTTCTCCTCCTCCTTCTTCTTCTCCTCCTTCTTCTCCTCCCTCTACCGTATTCAGTACATCCTATTCATCTCCCCCGCTAAATTCATTCAGCTTCTCCAACGACATCTTCGAACATCCCAAGCACTTCTTTATGCCGGCCTTTATGTCTGCTAGACCCATGGAACCAATTTCTCTGAATATTTTGAATCCTATGCTGGCTCCTTCCATTATGCTTTATGCCTTTAAAAAAATATTTATTATTTTTAACTTAAAGTATTATGGAAAATATTACGAAAAATATTATATACAAAATATTTACTGCGGCTCTTTTGTCCGGAACAATAGGGCGGTATGTTCTCGAACCGTGCGGAACCTGAGACTGCACTATTAGATCAGACGCATTGTAATACCACCTCAACTATGCGTCATTTCTGCTGGGATTGTACGGCGGCGGGCTATTCTCCCGGGCTCGTAGCCATTTACTCAACCATAGATAAATCCACTTCTCGTGAATCTTTGGCCAATTATCTCCGCGGCCTTGTTTCGTGTCGTGCAACTCTTCGTCATATGTGGGTGCCTCTTTTTGGAGGGGGGGATTTTTTGCCGATATCCGAACTGTCGCATCACCCTCTGAGGGCGAACACGCTCGACAATCCACATATAAATCAACGACAAAGGGAGTAAGCAGGTTTTTCTTTCTTCACGACAAATGGGTGGCAGTCTCGGGCGGAATTCTTCGTAAGGTGCCCAATCCACCTCATCTGCTGGCTGACTGTCGAACAAGTCCCGACGTGACAGCAAATGAGTGTACGCCCTATCGTCTCTCCTAGTTGCACCAATGAACAACATTCCAACCGTATCGTTATAATCCGGATTTTCGTACATATTCAATCTTTCGGGGGTCACCCTAACATCCGGCCGAAGAGAAGGAAAATGCATCCACGCCCATAATTGTAATAATAACACACAAGCCCCCATATTTTTCCGACTTGGACCGGTACTTTTACAGAGCTCTCGATACAGATAACCGAGAACCGCACTCCCAAATGCCCACTCGTGCAAATTTTCCATATGTTCCAAAAACATTAATGGCATGAGGGAATATGAATCCCCATTCGAGTCGGTAAACAAAACGTCGGTGAAGAATGCTATCATATAAGCTCGACAATATTGTTGCACCCTTATGAGGGGGCATCATTCTCCAAATCGGAAAAATTTTCCATGAACCATTTCTTGTACACTAAAATCCTGCTTTTTCTTCTGCCACCTCTGAACATATCTGCCGGTGGGGTTTTTCTGAGCAGTTCCGTCGCTTTATCTACCCAGCTGATGTCTCGGGTATCCCAACACAGTACCTCGCCATCAACCCTCATCCCCAACAAACATGACACATCATCTAATGTGATTGTCATTTCTCCGTGTGGCATGTGGAAAGTATGCGTCTCCGGTCTCCACCGCTCCTGCAGAGCACTTATCGTAGTAGCCTCAATAGGAATATGACCGATCTTAAGGGTTTGTAACAAGCACGCATTCAGAAAATACGGCTCATACTGATAGTTCCATGGCACCTGTGTAAACGACATATATAAATACAATATGTTTACGTAATGGAATAAGTACATATATAGAACCATATTTAAATACAATACCGATATGGAATGCTGCCTGAACCGATAACCCCCCGGCAGACTCGATGGAACCGGTGTTTGCTCTGTCGGACTCGATGGAACCGGCGTTTCGTCGAATCGCCTCGTTCTGTGCCTATTTTGTAATGTGTTCAGTGGACGATACGTCAGATGTTCGGGCTCAACCATCAGAGCCTTTTTCTTGTCCGCCCAACTAGGTCCGCCCCGACTTGAACCGGCTCCAGATTATATCTTTATATAAAATAAAATAATATAAGTTACTACTCAATTTTAAATTATATATTTTTTTCAAATTACTAAATAAAAAAATTTATTTATTAAATATTTTCATAATTTTTTAAATAAAAATACTACATAAAATATATTATTACTTACTTTTAAATTATATATTTTCTTCAAATTACTAAATAATGGAAATTATTTATTAAATATTTTCATAATTTTTAAATAAATATACTAAATAAAATATACGTGCCGAATAAATTTTCTTCTTCTTCTTCTTCTTCTCCTTCACCTTCCTTCTTCTTCTCCTTCTTCTCATTCACCTTCCTTCCTTATTACTAAATAATAAAAAACTACAAACCATAAACCCTAAATTTCAATCAATTATTCCAAACAAATTAATTCAAACAAATCAATCAAATCAATCTAACTTCAATCAATTCAAAGCTATTTCACTCTAATTTCAATCAATTCAAACATATTTCACCCTAATTTCAATCAATTCAAAAAAAATACCAACACCAATTTCTAAATCTAAACTCAAAATAAATATAATATAGCAGTGTCAAAATTACAAATTGTATTTTATTAGTTTATATAAATTTTATTTAAGTAATTTCATAATTACATACAAACACTTAAACAAAATAATAATTATTAAATTATTAATTGGTTAAAATGTTAGAATTAATAATCAATTAATATTACTTTATAATATATAAATTATTAATTTTAAATAGTATATAAAATAGTATTTGATTACTTAGAATGAATTAATATAATTAATATAATTTGGGCTTTTGGTAATATGATGAGTAGATAATAGAATAAAAATTGATATGATGTACACAGAGCTAACTTGGCTCATTGTCACTCTGGTTGAGTGAAGCTCGCTGGTAATCTGAGGTCCCGAGTTCCAGTCACGGTTGCAGCTCATTTTATTTGGATATTTATCCGGTTTTCTAATCTATTTAGCCCCACCACACGTATTCCACCTAGTTTACGACTCTTTAAAATTGGTTGCGCTCATCGAGCAGGATTTAGTGGGCTTATTTTGGGCTTTGACATGTATACTGAAGAAGAGAAGATCCCTTCTATATTTTTCAGGAGTTCCAGTGTTAATCCGTCACTCATTCAGTTGTTAAAAAATGGCACAAAAAATTCTCAAAATGACATGTGTCAAAATTGCTCCAAATTATAAGCTTTATATATTAGAAAAGAATTTTCTAACGGTGACTCGTAATTCAGGTTTAACCACGTCATTAAAATAATTTAATTCCTACGATTAAGCCCGCTGTCCCCTTAAACCGTCTGATAATAACCCCTCTCAAACCTTTGCGCTCTTTCTTCCCCTCCATCGTGCCCCCTCACTGTGTTTTCCACTGTCGCGCCTGCTCTCTCTCCGGTCGCTCTCCCTGTCGATTCGGCAACCCACCCAGATGCCTCTCTCTCCGAATCCATCTCTCTCGCACCAAGCCACCGTTAAACCGCTTTCAAATCGACGGAACTCTTGATTTGTCATCAACTCGCTTCGAAACCTAATCCGTGGGTTCTTGGAAAGGTACATATTCTGAATCGCTGATCCCTTTTTCTCAACTTTTGATGGAATCGTAAGAGTTCAATTCTCTAAGTTGATTGACTCAAGGTTGCTTGAATATTTGCATTATTGTTTGATTTTGTTGCTTTCTTTCTTCTTTTGTTCGTTTGATTTGGCTGCAAGACTGATTTGTTTTGTAAAGTTTTATTAATATTTTGATTTGTAATAATTACGTGCTGAATCTTGAGTTCTGGATAATGAAACCAGTACAAATTGTTTTAAATTTAGGGCTTCTGTCCATATTTATGATTCCTGACTTTCATAATGTCTTCATGATTTTTTGGGTCTATATTTCTTATTGGTATTTATTTAGATAATTTGCATCAAATTTGATTCTAATTCCAATTGAGTCCTTATCTGTTTTTCAATTTTCTTTTCCTAATGAAGTGCCTTTTAGTGGGAATTGATATTGCAAGGCAATCAATTGATGAGTACAGGCACATAATTATTTAATGATTTAATCACTGTTGAAGCAATATTAAAATATTTATTGACAAAACAATATTGAAACAATATTTAATATTGAAAAAATTTAGCTACAATAGAATATTAGAATATTCACAAAATAATATATGAGATCATTTTTCATGAACAAAGTAAGAGAATGAGAATATATAAAGATGATTGTTGCCTCATTCATCCATTTTCTCATTGTTAGAAAATTAATGCTCCAGATTTTTAGGAAATTAATACATGTGCGTGAGATCCGCTCACATCAAGCAAATAAGTAATTCGTTTTATATGGCAATTGATATGAGAAGAGACCTTAATTAATTGCAAGGATAAATCAGTCATTTAACAGTTCTTAGACCTGTCTTGCTCAATTTTCTGCCTGGCAATATCAATTCCCCTTTTAGTGCCTGGAGGCCGGTTCGTCTGGAAATTTTATAATTGTTCATTGTTGGGTAAGTTATTTCAAAATATGTAGCTTAATACTTTTTAAAATTCTTCAAGATCCATACTTGGCAGAATTTGCAGCAGCTCTTCTCAGATTTTCTTTTTGTGTACAATTTTTTTATTGAGGATTTCATAAGTTGGTGTCAATATTTGCCCTAATTGATATGTGAATGATGTAGGGAATGGAGCTGTAATCTAGACTTGCAAGATATTTTGATATTCAAGTTTTACAAAGTGTCGCTTTGTCGTGATATCATGGGCTGTTCTTAATCTTAGTTAATGCATCAAACAGGTATACACATCACTTTAATATTTCTTAATTTTTGAATTCACAAAAGCCAACATTATAGTCAGTTAATAAATCAATTCTTCTGACAAAACAATGTTAATCTTCTAAACTCGGTTTTTCTATTTACCCCATTGGTGATATTTTTCCCGTTCAGCCACTGAACTTACAAGTTTTTTTATTATCTTAAAATTTAGAGAATTGTCAGTTAATCGGTTCTTTTATTGATCTTATTGTACTATTATTCTTTGGTCGTTAAATCCAGGTTTATTTTCTTTACCAATTGTTAGTTTTGCAGTTCAGTCCCTGTTTTTGAGACTTTGCGTTAACTATTTTTTCACGTTTTTGTCATTTCCTTCTAATATGGATTCAATGTTTTAGTGCTGATATGAGGAAAAAAAGAAATGTTGAATCAAGTAAACTCTATTCTCTATTGAATTGATGTCTTAATTTACCGTCTTTGACGAGTTTGTATTAAAAATCTTACCAATATTTAGTTAATACTTTTTTTTACAGTAGAATCAAGATTATTCAAAACAAATTTATTTACTCATCATTGGTAAATAAATGTGCTTATAATTAACTGATATCAATATAGCAATTATATGTAATCTTTGGTAAGTTTCTGATTATATAGTTTATCTGATGGAAGTAAGTTATGATTGTCTATATAGTTTATCTGATGGAAACCAGATTATTGATAGATAAAATTGTTTCGTTTCTTTTTTTCTTCTTTTGGAAATTAATTTATATCTCAAATTTATCTTCTGATTTACCGTATATATTTTGTATAATGTATGCAATTTCTATGAAGACCCAAGCTGACATTGTAAAGGCAGATCTTATGAGCATATGACTGCTTAAATGGAGAAGAAAGACTGGAGAATAGGAGCACAGGTATGTTCTTAATATTTCAATTTTATCCTAATATATATAAATCGAACCCAATAATTTTTTTTTTTTTAAAAGTGCACATAAACTATCTTGCCGGCTGATAATTGTTACTTAAGATATTTACACTATATAATTGTATCTTTTCAATTGAAAGTGGATTTTCTTCTCCATAAATATTTGGATGATTATAGCACTGACTAATTAATGTCATAGCTATTATTACGCTTTCTAATAGTAACAATGAGTTGTATATTACTTAATGACATTGAAATTGTAGAGATTCATGACATTTTTTGTAGGAATTTCGATGTTTGCAGGCGTACACAAGTATATACTTGGATATTTAGAAGAATTGCATTTCAATCTTTCTTCATTGAAGTTTCAAATTTTAGTTTTTAAAATTTGCGATTTAAATTGTAATTCATACTTTTAAGATTAATTGTTTATCTTTTTCTAGGATGACAGTTTACTGGATAGATGGATTATTTTTTGAAGACATATTTGTATTGTCATATTTGATTCTATTATTTTTCAATTTGACATAAAGTAACACAGTAAATGTTAATTAACTAATTTTTGTAAATATCTCTTTTTAGAATTCTCTATGCTTTAGCAGAAAAAGACATAAGCTTGGAACATATATATACATCATTGTTTATAGTCTATACAATGATATAAAATTTTAGTTTAAATGTTTTTTCGGTTGTTTTAAAATCTTTTACCCTTATCATAATCAATTGATAAACAAAGTTAAATATTCGCAATGTAGCGCGGGTATTATCCTAGTTGAAAACAATTCATTATAGATTCGTAGAAATATTTGAAAAAATCAATAGATACGCTTTTCTTTCTTTTGTTTGAAATTTTTTGGAGGAGGCTTGTCGTATCCCTCTTCCAAATGTGAGACGTATTCCATTCATTTTCTATCGTTTTATACAACCTACATATTTACAAAGTCTAATCAAATCTAACTGAAATAAAATAATAATTTCTAATGGGCCTAAAAATGGAAAAAGAAAATGAACACGGCCCATTTTGTCCAACAGTCACGACCTAAGAGGCACTTCTCATCTCTCCGCGTTCACTCAACGTTTATGTTCGTTTCTTTCATTTCCCCCCAAATCCGTATTTTTCCTCATTCACGACCTCAATACAGACCCTAATTGCTCAAATTCATCGATCCGCGTTCACTCAACCTTTATGTTCGTTTTTTTCATTTCCCCCCAAATCCGTATTTTTCCTCATTCACGACCTCAATACAGACCCTAATTGCTCAAATTCATCGATTAAGACTGCTCCGCTCAGCTCTTTTTCCCCTAAAAAGATTAAAACTGCGGTGACTTTGGTCAAAAGACACGACCAGATTTCATAGATTTGCGTATTTATTTATTGTTTCTTAACCTAGATTGTTGACTTGTTGCTTGTTTACTCAGATCTCGGAACAAGTGATTTGAATCCGTCGATCCCAATGGCTCTGGTGAGTTATTTCAATCTCAATTCTTCTATGTATATGTTGAATTCCAATTGTGCATCTCGAATCTGCACAATTATGCTTATTTTATTAGCAAAATATTATTTGATGTTGAAACATTTCTGTTTAATTGCTTTTTTGAGGTTAAGTAGCTGCATTTATCCAATAGTGAGCTTAGATTTTCTTGTGAGCTGAAATTTTGTTTTAGGCCGTGGGGATTCAGGTGTCAATTAGTGCAAGTGTTTGTGCACTATTCTTCTTTCTTTTGTTGTAACGTGCAAGTGCATGTAACAATTTTGCGTTGGTTTAGTCAGTTCCTTGTCAAGATCTGTATATTTATAGGATTTTGGTTTGGGGGTTTCACCAAACAATTGATTTTTACATATTTTGGTGCACTAATACTGAATCATAACTTTTTTTACAAGCATATTAAGATCTGTGGTTCATTCACATGCAGGTTTTGCGCGCTGGACAGGGCAACAAAAATGCGTACAAATCACTAATTGCAGCTGAATACTGTGGCGTGAAGATCAAGCATGAGGAGGAATTCCAAATGGGGGTTTCTTACAAAACCCCTATATTTCTCAAGAGAAATCGCCTTGGAGAGGTAAAAATAGAATAAAAACGTATGATTTGATTAATTCATTTGCTTTTATGCTAGACATGAAATAATTTCTGTGTATTTCTTTGTGTAGCTTCTACTGTTGGAGACTCCTGATGGCCTGCTAGTTGAAAGCAATTCAATGGCAAGATATGGTATATCGTGAGCTTTTATTTGAAATATGCTCACCATACTTTTACATTTCTTTCTTTTAAATTATGATTTTGGTTTAAAATTTAAATACATGCAGTTGCTAAATTGAAGGGTGACAACACTCTGTGTGGCTCCTCAGTTTACGAATACGTAAGCTTTTTATAAAGTCAAATCATTTCATATATAGGTTATCTTCTCTTCAAATATAAATAATATTAATTAAACTCGGTTGAATTTCAGGTCCTAATCGAGCAATGGATGGCCTTTGCCGACACGGAAATTGATGAAGGCCAAAAAAGATGGATCTACCCAAGGCTGGGTGTTTATCCTATTTTCTTGCTAAATTTGCAGTTAACAAAAAAATTATATTCTTAACATGTTCCGCCAAGTAGCTTGACGGAATAGTACTTTCAACCTAATTAAGTTGTGTTTAAGGCTGCTAAATGGCTAAGAACGGAGGAAAATACAAATTCGACTGTTCCGCCAAGCTTCATGTTGGAACAGCTTCTGTCCTACCAGAAAGCTTGGCAGACGCACTAGTTCTGCAAATATTCTTAAAACAACACTATTTTCTGAAATATTTTTCAAAATGATGCTAATTTAAAAAAAGTCAAAATTATATCACCACCCACATGTATTATAGAAGATTTAAATATTTTTTTCTAAAGATTCCTTTTCTATTCTAATATTTTTTATGTGTTTTATGAAATTACAATTTTTGAACTTCATATTGCGATGTGATTGAGTGTAATGATAAATTAAGCATTAAATTCTTCTAGAATATATGTAGGTGGGTGATACAATTTTAAAGTTCGGTAACCTGAAGTGATACATTTTAAAGTTAAGTGATCAGAGGAGATATATTTTTAAAGTTTGGATGACATGAGTGATATAATTTTAAGGGTGAGTGATTTGAGATAATATATTTTAATCTTCGGTGATCAGGGTGTACATTTTTAAATTCTTGTGACTTATTGTAACAACAGTTAAAAGTTGGGTGACCTTTTGTGATTTCTTTGGACTTGAGATGATTATTTTGATGCTCAAGTCCGCAATGATGTGGACTGCTGAGTCAGAGTTGAAAAATGACATTCACATATTATTTCCATCAATAAATGGATGAACAATCAATTGATTGACCAAATGTGGAAAAATTTATGTTGGATGACTTATTTGACAATTGAAAATTGAGTTACTTATTAAAACACAAATTAGAGTGACCTAGGGTAAATTTTACCCTATAAACTTATATAAGAGCGTTTGTTTTGGTGTCTTTCAATATATATGAATCATCAAATACATGCATTCAAAAAATACATGATAATGATTCATGTTGCATGTTGATTTATTGTATTTCAAATTCATGTATTTCTATAAATGTTGTTTGATTTTTGTTAAAAATCAAGTGTGTTATATTATTTTCTCGGGCTAAACGCAACTTACTCGTTATTATTCTCAGTTTGATGATATTTAAGATAATTCCGAACTACTAATCTATTTTGAGAATAATTTATAAGTACATATAAATTCAAGTTCAAGAAATCAGAAATGAAGTTCTAATCGTAATGGACGTAATTCTTTAGACTCGGAAGATCAAGACGATGACAAGTTCTTCTCAAACGATCAAGTTTTGGTGCTATATTCAAGAGTTCTTGTTTGAGGTTGTAATTTTTGAGTATTATTAAATTTCATTAAAAAGAAAGAGATTCTTGCAAAAATCACCTAAATCTGCTTTGAATGGAATAAGGTCCGTTTAAAATGAAATTTCCCGTTCAGTCTCCTTTATGAACAAAATTCGCCGTTCAAAAAGTTTGGGTTTTGACTTCTTTGGCAGTATTGTTTTATTCTTGTGTTAGTTACAATACATGATATAACAACCAAAACTAAGAAACATGAGGATCAGAATTGAACTCTCTCTCTCTAAAATTAAGTCCGTAGTCGCGGGTTGTCACCACGCGCAACTAACGAGACTAATCTCTTTTTTTTTCTCTCTCTCAATTGATCTCTCAGTTGATCACCCCTTTCTGCCGTCCCGTCTAAGGGCCTTTTATAGGGGAGAGACCTAGGGTTTCCAGCGTCTCCAAATGGCAGGTGGCATCTCTCGAATATCTTCGCATATTTTCTCTCCTTTAATGTTGATTGATCCCTCATTGCTCCTTTCCCGATCCACTCCTTCTTGAGCGCATCTGCCTGGCATTGCCAGATCTCCTCTTAACTAGCCAGTTAATCAGTTCATGATTCCAACGATTGCGTTTCTTTCCCAGTTTTGACGCCATCAAGCTGCTCTTCATAGGTAGCGATTGCTTGTGATCCGTGCCGATGGGTCGAGTGTTACTGTGCCCGCGGGTGGGACGACGGTGCGATAACTGCTCCAATCATTCTATGGCTTCCTTGCGGCTCTTTTGCGTCTTTTTTTGGCATTTTTGATATAATTCCTGCAATTATATATGACCTTGGTACTAACTTGGATTTTGGGTTAAAACTTAAATAAACTACTAGAAATATTAACTAAAGTACAAAAAAAAAAAAATGCAAGATAGACGGAAAAATATCTATATAAAATACCCCTACCACAATTCCCCAAGCTTACTCTTTCTCATCCTGAGCAAGTCACAACTCCGGACCAAACGTCCGGCTTACCTTACCCGTGTGATTCCATGCCTCACATGAACTCTCGCTCGCGTATCTGCATCTATCTCGCTCTTGGGTCCTCCGTATAAAATACCCGTTCGCCCATCCGAGTGAAAAGACCCGATCCTTCGTTGGAACCGTCCCTCGGGACCTCGTCGCGTGCCTTAGAAGAATGACAAATTGCTTGGTATGGGTTAACCTGCGCCATACCTTACGGGATCATAATTATGTACATATATGTATATATATATATATATATATATATATATATATATATATATATATATATATATATTATATATATATATATATATATGTATATATATATATATATATATATATATATATATATATGTATATGTATATATATATATGTATATGTATATATATATATATATATGTATATGTATATGTATATGTATATGTATATATATATGTATATATATATATGTATATATATATATGTATATGTATATATATATGTATATGTATATATATATATATATATATATATATATATATATATATATGGGAAGGGATATATTGACCCCAAACTATCATACCCCATTCTTACCCCACTTGATGAGCGGTCCAGATTTGATCTCACGCGCGAGCGCTGAAGCGGAAGCGTATGTGTTGAAAAAACCTCCGTTTGCTTCCGTCTGCTTCTTCTCTCGCGAAGATTGAAGCTCAAGCTCTCTCTCTCTCTCTCCATCGCCTTCTTCTCTCGCGAAGATTGAAGCTCAAGCTCTCTCTCTCTCTCTCCATCGCCTTCTTCTCTCGCGAAGATTGAAGCTCCCTCTTCGTCGCCTTCTTCTCTCTCGATGCTCTCGCCGACAAAGCTGCACTTGTCAGCAACTTGCCAAGATCTCGCAGACGAAGCTCAATGACTTAGCCTCCTCCTCTCCTTCCTCTGCTCCTCCTTTCAACTCCTGGGCGCCGAAATTATGCTAGTCGGCCTGTGCGTTTTAGTAACGGTTCTTTAATAAAAACCGTTACTAATGTCATATTAGTAACGGTTTTTCGAAAGAACCGTTACAGAATTGTAAAAAAAATTCTGCATATTTGTAACGGTTCTTTAATACAAACCGTTACTAATGACATATTAGTAACGGTTTTTCGAAAGAACCGTTACAAAATTGTAAAAAAAAATAATTGAAGAGTATTGAACTTTAATAAATTCATGACCAAATGAAAAGAAAAAAACATTTCATTTTATTCAAATCCAGTGATATAATATTTCAACAAAGTGTCTCAAATAATATTAACTACATTTATATTACATAAATTACAAGATATACATGCACTATCTAAACATAGACTTCAAGCGTATACAACAAATGAAAACATACAAGTCATCATTTTATCTATAATAATTACACACACATAATCCATTCACACAGTCATACTAATACTAGACCTAATCCTAACCATAATTCTAGTTCACCCATTCACGCATTTTTTAGGATTCATGATTCGAAGATTCAAGAAAGAACCCTAATTCGAATTCACCCTGATTCCAACCTCCATGAGATGAAATGTAACCCTTTGCTCCTGCCTCCAATTATTTTCAATTAAACCTAATTAAAAATACAGTAAATAATATTAGAAATGTCTCTAATTAAGAAGATCAATAAACATCAAAGAACATCTCGAGTTACTAAAAATAAACTCTAATTGCTTCAATCAGTCTAAATTAAGTACTAACAATGGTTGATTTCGAGCAATTATGGTCTGATTTAGTCCAAATTACACAAGGAAAAAATTAATTACCACTCAAAACAGTCAAATTCAGAATTAATAGGGGCGTGCGTTATTGGGGCCTGATTACAGTCCTGATATTTCAAAAAAAATAACTTAATTAGAACTTAATAAGTAAAAATCAGTGTTTATTAGGTCTTATTTAAGCTAATTAAGGTCTGATTCTGCCCTAATTAATCCAAATAAACCACGAAATCAGCCCCATATCCTCAAATCAGCCATTAACTACCACATAAGCCCTAATTAACTGAAATTATCCCTATATCAGTCAAAATCAGGTAAAACTCAGCCTTGATAATTAACAAAATCAGAATTAAAAAAAACAAAATCAGAATTAAAAAAGAAATTATCAGTTCAATACCTTTCGTTTCTGATTGAGTCCTATAGAGTTGTGTCTTCTCTAGTTGAGGCTTCTACACACGCGGCCCGATTGAGACAGATAGAGGGGTTCCTGGAGACAGAGTGGTGACCCGATTTGCTGGTGCTTCTTTGATTCGAGCAGGCAGAGGGCGAGTTGGAGATCCTTGTTCGGCTCGATCGAGAGAGACGAGCTAGAGATTCTACACGATGGAGAGAGGAGATTAGAGATCGAGAGAGAGGCAGCGGAGCAGGAGATTCCTCACGAGAGAGAGACAAGGAAGTGAGAGATGGCGAGAGACAGATTAGAGATTGTGTGCATATTCTGTACCGGTTCTTTACTAAAAACCGTTATTAAGAGTTCAATTAGTAACGGTTTTTATGAATAAACCGTTACAACTATGCATAAATAGATTTTTTTTTAACAATTCTGTAACGGTTCTATCCGAAAAACCGTTACTAATATGTCATTAGTAACGGTTTTTACTAAAGAACCGTTACTAAAACGCGAGAGAAGAGAGTAACGGAGAGTGGAGACGGAGAATTTTCAAAGTCACGCGACCTTCATCAGATTTTAACTCAGCGCTTCAATCTCAGCCGCCCATCAAGTGGGGTAAGAATGGGGTAAGATTATTTGGGGTCAATATATCCTTCCCCTATATATATATATATATATATATATATATATATATATATATATATATATATGTATATCTATATATATGTATATGTATATGTATATGTATATATATGTATATGTATTGTATATGTATATGTATATGTATATATATGTATATGTATATGTATATGTATATGTATATGTATATGTATGTATATGTATATGTATATGTATATGTATATGTATGTATATTTATATGTATATGTATATGTATATATATGTATATGTATATGTATATGTATATGTATATGTATATGTATATGTATATGTATATGTATATGTATATGTATATGTATGTATATTTATATGTATATGTATATGTATATGTATATGTATGTATATGTATATGTATATGTATATGTATATGTATATGTATATGTATATGTATATGTATACAGTGGACAAGATAGAGAAGGTGAAAAAAAAATATCATCTTCGTGGAAAGAGTTATCCGAATTTATAAACAAGAATATAAACGAAGGCCTAATCACAGTCAAAGACCTCGAGCTTAGTATGATGCGTTTTGAAGGGGAAAAAAACGCGTTTATGATTACAACAAAGAGGTCGGTTTGCGCGAACTCGGCAAAAAATACAGGAACTTTCCCCCTTTTCTTATTTGGGAGTTTTACGGCGGTAGAAATATACATACACGAACTTTCTTCCATATTAACAAGTATCAGAAAAAAATCGAAAAAGCAAAAAAGAATCTCTGCAAGGTAAAGAGCTTAGAGGAGGAGCGAGAAATTCAAAAAATTCTCGTATTAAATGAAATTGCACAAGCCGACCTTGAGCTGGCAATGCTGGTTGCCCATCGAATTTCCCTTTTAAGAGAAGTTGAGGCAGAATTTCGAGTAAATCGAGAATTTATGAAATGTGTCATCGAAATAGAAAGTATCTTGGGATTGAGACTAGATATAGATACTCTTCTATCTTAACAAGCACAGACCGGCTCTCAATTTGTGAACTTAATGAAAAACAATAAAATAAAATATGAAAAAATTTAGACCAAAAAGTATTAATCCACGTATGAATCGACTTTTTACCATCTGCTAGAGCTTGAAGAATTCCCAACGGACCAGCATATTCAGGCCCAATACGTTGTTGTATCGCTGCAGATATTTTCCTTTCTAACCAAACAATTACTAATACCCCTATTAGAATTCCCAATATCAGGCTCAAAATGGGTACAATCCATATCAGTCCATACACTTCTTTGAAAAATTCCGATGTAGAAAAAGAATTGATAGTTTGTACTTCTGTCATATCAATTATCATTTCAACGATCAACTTCTCCCATAATGATATCTATACTACCTAATATCGTCATGATATCAGCCAATTTCATTCTTTTAACTAACTGAGGAAGAATTTGCAAATTGAGAAAACCGGGTGGACGAATTTTCCATCTCCAGGGAAAAACACTATTATCTCCTATCAAATAAATTCCTAATTCCCCTTTTGGGGCTTCCACTCTCACATAAAGTTCTTGTTTCGACAATTCCAAATTGGGTGAGGGTTTTTTACTTAAAAATCTATATTCAAAATCATTCCATTTGGAATTCTTTGCTCTATCAAAGCGTCGGACTTCTAAATTCTCATAGGGTCCTCCAGAAATTCCTTCTAGAGCCTGTTGAATCATTTTGATAGATTCCCTCATTTCACCAATTCGTACTAAATAACGAGCTAATGAATCCCCTTCTTTTTGCCATTGGACTTCCCAATCAAATTCATTGTAACACTCATAATGATCAACTTTACGAAGATCCCATGGGATTCCAGAAGCTCGTAACATTGGCCCTGATAAACCCCAATTTACTGCTTCTTCTCCACCAATAATACCCACTCCTTCAACTCGTTCCAAAAAAATGGGATTCCGTGTAATAAGTTTTTGATATTCAACAACTCCTGTTAAAAAAGAATCACAGAAATCGAAACATTTCTCTATCCATCCATAAGGTAGATCAGAAGCTACTCCTCCGATGCGGAAATAATTATGCATCATTCGCATACCTGTGGCGGCTTCGAATAGATTGTATATCAATTCTCTTTCTCTGAAAATATAGAAAAAAGGAGTTTGTGCACCGATATCCGCCATAAAAGGCCCAAGCCATAATAAATGAGAAGCTATACGGCTCAATTCCAGCATAATGACTCTGATATAGCTAGCTCTTTGAGGTACTTGAACATTTTCCAATTGTTCTGGTGCATTTACGGTTATTGCCTCTGTGAACATGGTAGCTAAATAATCCCACCGTGTTACATAAGGTAGATATTGTATAATTGTTCGGTTTTCCGCTATTTTTTCCATTCCTCTGTGTAAATAGCCCAATATGGGTTCACAATCAATAACATCTTCACCATCGAGAGTAAGGATCAGTCGCAGAACACCATGCATTGATGGATGGTGAGGACCCATATTGATTATCATGAGATCTTTTCTTGTAACCGGTACAGTCATATCTTTTCTTCCTGAATTCATTATTCTATGAATTCCTCAAAGTGAGGCTCATCAAAATGAAAAATCGAATACTACTAAAAAAAATTCAAACAATGAATTTAACGAGTTTGTGGCTCCCGAATACCCAACTGATCAATTAGTTTATTATAACGTACTCGATTTTTCTTTGACAAATAAGCCAGCAAGCGTTGACGTTTTCCCAGAATTCTTCGTAGACCCCTTTTCGATAAGAAATCTTTTTTGTGTAATTCTAAATGTGAAGCAATTCTCCGTATCTTATTGGTGAAACTGAATACTTGAAATTCAACAGAACCCTTGTTTTCTTCTTTTTCTTCTTGTGGAATATTGGAAATGAATGAATTTTTGACCATAAATAACACAATTTTTCTCTCTTTTTTCTTTCTTTTTCATGGATTATTTTTCCCATCAGGAAAAATAGCAAAATAAGAATTATGCCAGTTATTGGAATCTAATACACACTCAAACTAAAACGGGGATTTCTTAATATACTACTTTATCTATCCAAACGGCATCCAATCCATGATTTGGAGAAATACCCAAACCAAATGGAAGTAATGAGCCACCTGTCTTTATCTTTAAGGCTCATTACTTCCCATACGAGTTGAAAATCTTTCCCTGTGTTATGTTACTTTGGGCGGATAGCGGGAATCGAACCTTAGTCCCTCGGCAAAGAGGCAGAGGACTGAATGAAACGCTGAGATCATCGGCGCCAGAGGAATTGGCGAAGCATCCTCCAAATAAGCACAAAAATGTCAGGCCTGATGTTGAGCGCTATTCGGACTTCTCTCAAAAGGACCCAAAAGATTTTATTGAGAAAGGCAAACAAGACGATACGATAAATAATAATTCCAAAATTCTCCGGCCAGAGATACTTCTGAAATAGTTTTGAATACTTCCAATAAGCCGGTATCAGAACGGTATATAAATACGGTTGGAAAACCATCTCGAAATAGCCTTGCTTCTGCGGCAAGGCTAATTCATCGATTTTGAAAAGCCCTAGCCAGTATCCGAATCGACGAAGCGCTCTAGCCATGCGTAGCAGAGCTTCGGGAG
>CM050891.1:5060000-5292500 GCA_027726005.1 Juncus effusus | reverse complement strand
ACAATGGCACTCTTTCTATGGAATTTGACGGAGAGACCATCTCTTTCAACATCTTGGATGCTATCAAGCATCCTTCTGATGGGAATGTCTCCGCTATTTGCACCATCGACTCAATTGACGAGTGTGTCGACAACTTATCCTCTTTTGAGTTCATAGATCTGCTCGAGACCATTCTTGATCTCTCTCCAGATGAGCAGGACTTTCTTCAAAGTCTATCTACCTTGGCCATTGGAGAGGCTTCTTCTTCTTCTTCTTCTTCTTCTTCTTCTTCTCCTCCTCCCTTGATAGACTTGAAACCCTCTCTTGAGCCCACCAAACCTTCCATTGTGAATCCCCCCTCTCTTGACCTAAAACCTCTACCAGCTCATCTCAAGTACGCATACTTGGGTAAAGGAGACACTCTTCCAGTGATCATCTCTAGTAGCCTCACTGCTACTCAGGAAGAGAAATTGGTTAATGTTTTGAGGGACCACAAGACTGCTATTGGATGGACTCTGGCTGATATTAAGGGAATCAGCCCCTCTACGTGTATGCATCGGATATTATTGGAGGATGGGTCTAAACCATCCCGTGAGCCTCAGCGTAGGCTGAATCCTCCAATGATGGAAGTGGTCAAGAAGGAAATTATCAAGCTCCTTGATGCAGGAATCATATACCCTATCTCTGATTCACAGTGGGTGTCACCAATCCATGTGGTACCCAAGAAAACTGGTATTACGATAATTGAGAATCAGGATGGCGAAAAAGTTCCTACGAGAGCACAAAATGGATGGCGAGTATGCATTGATTATCGCAAATTAAACACTGCCACCCGGAAAGACCATTTCCCCCTTCCTTTCATTGACCAGATGCTCGAGCGCCTTGCTGGGCGCCACCATTACTGCTTCTTAGATGGCTTCTCTGGTTACTTTCAAATAGCCATCGCCCCCGAGGATCAAGAAAAGACCACCTTCACGTGCCCTTTTGGCACCTTTGCCTATAGGCGCATGCCCTTTGGGTTGTGTAACGCACCCGGTACATTTCAGAGATGTATGATGTCCATCTTCTCTGATTATGTCACCCGAATTATTGAGGTTTTCATGGATGATTTCACCGTCTATGGTGACTCATTCGATGATTGTTTGGGAGACCTAAAGACGATTCTTCAAAGGTGCGTGGAGACTGACCTGGTGCTGAATTATGAGAAATGTCATTTCATGGTGGATCAGGGCATAGTCTTAGGCCATGTGGTTTCCTCTCGGGGTCTTGAAGTGGATAAAGCAAAGATCGACGTCATTAGATCCCTTCCGTACCCAACCAGTGTGAAGGACATTCGATCATTTCTTGGTCATGCCGGATTTTATAGGCGCTTCATTAAAGATTTCTCAAAAATCGCTCAACCTCTTTGTCTTCTTCTCCAAAAAGAGGCTTCTTTTGAGTTTAATGAGAAGTGCCAAGCGGCATTCGACCTTCTCAAGGAGAAACTGTGTTCTGCCCCCATCATTAAAGCTCCAGATTGGAATCTGCCTTTCGAGATCATGTGCGATGCGAGTGATAGGGCAGTTGGAGCTGTTCTTGGACAGCGGGATGGGCGAGAACCCCATGTTATCTCCTATGCTTCTAGGACCTTAGACGATGCTCAGTGCAACTATACCACTACGGAGAAAGAGTTGCTAGCCATTGTTTTTGCGCTGGAGAAATTTAGGTCCTACCTCTTAGGGGTCAAGGTGGTTATATACTCTGACCATGCCGCATTGAGGCATCTTTTCAAGAAGAAAGAATCCAAGCCGAGACTACTTCGTTGGATATTGTTGCTCCAGGAGTTCGACTTGGAGATTAGAGATAAACGAGGATCAGAGAATCTAGTTGCCGATCACCTTAGCCGCCTTCCTACGAGAATTGAGGAGGGTACCCCAATATCGGAGTTCTTCCCTGAGGAATATCTCTATGCCGTGCAAAGCTATACACCATGGTATGCTGATATAGTGAATTACCTGGTGGCTAAAGACCTACCAGAGGATCTTACACGTGCACAGGCTGATCGAATCCGATATGATTCCCGATTTTATATTTGGGATGAGCCTTACCTCTTTCGGATTTGCGCGGATCAAATTATTCGAAGATGTATACCCGATAATGAGGTCAGATCCGTACTTGAGTTTTGTCACTCTCTAGAGTGTGGAGGACACTTTGGCGCCAAGCGGACAGCTCATAAGGTCCTTGAGTGTGGTTTCTTCTGGCCCACTCTACATAAGGATGCTTACTTCTTCGTGAAGTCATGTGAGCGATGCCAAAGAACGGGAGGAATAACCAAAAGAGACGAGATGCCGATGAAGTATATTCTTGCATGTGAGGTCTTTGAAGTGTGGGGTATCGACTTTATGGGACCTTTCCCTCCCTCATACGGTTTTGAGTATATCCTCCTGGCAGTCGATTATGTCTCCAAGTGGGTTGAGGCCAAGGCCACAAAACGGGCAGATGCAAAAACGGTTGTGGATTTTGTGAAGGACCAGATCTTTAGTAGGTTTGGGGTCCCGAGAGTCATCATCAGTGATAGAGGAACCCATTTCTGCAACCGGAGTTTCGAGGCATTAATGAAGCAATACCATGTGACACATAAAACCTCGACAGCTTACCACCCTCAAACCAATGGCCAAGCAGAGCTTTCGAATAGGGAGATCAAAGGCGTTTTGGAGAAAGTGGTGAACCCCACCAGGAAAGACTGGAGTCTTCGGTTAAATGACGCACTCTGGGCTTACAGGACTGCGTTCAAGTCCCCTGTAGGCATGTCCCCTTATCGGCTAGTCTATGGAAAGGCTTGCCATCTTCCGGTTGAACTCGAGCACAGAGCCTATTGGGCCATCAAGAAGTGCCATCTAGACTACCCAAATGATGCACTAAACCGAAAGCTACAAATCCAGGAGTTAGAGGAGATCCGAAATGACGCGTATGAGAACTCCCGAATCTTCAAGGAGAAGACCAAGATGTATCACGACAAGAAGCTTGCCCACAAGAATTTCAAAGTGGGTGACAAGGTGTTGCTGTTTAACTCTAGACTCAAATTACACCCGGGCAAGCTACAAAGTAGGTGGATAGGGCCCTTTCTTGTGACCAAAGTGTTCGATTATGGTGCAGCAGAAATTCAGGGTCTTGATTCAGGGAAGGTCTTCAAGGTCAACGGGCACCGGCTGAAGCGGTTTCATGAGAGTTTCGATGCGAGTTGGATTGACATTCACGAGCTTGGAGAGCCAGCATCCACTGCTTGAGGAGATGGAAACGTCGGGCCAACGACGTTAAAGAGAGGCGCTACTGGGAGGCAACCCTGCGAATAAAGGTTGTGTTTTTCCTTGTTTATTTTCTTTTTCTTGCATTGCATCACTACTTTGTGCTTAGCTTTACTCAGGGACGAGTAAAAGTTTCAGTGTGGGGTGGAGTCTTTATTGCATGTTAGGTAGTAAAAAAAAAAAAAAAAAAAATAATAATAATAAAAACCCATTTTTAAGCCTCAAATAAAAATGCCCAATTAAAAATCAAATGGAATGAGAGAGAACTGTAACTTGTATTGAATAATGTGGTGGAACTTGTTTAGACTCAAAAGGATCATATAGACCAGTTCAAGAAGAATTGAGGTCGTTGGTTTAGGGATCGTTTGTCACTGGTGAACTCGATTTGTTGTTTGAGTGCCAATAATTTAGAGATTTGCGCGAGAAATCATGTGAGGACTTACCATTGGACCGTGACCCGGAACTCAAGTTGTTTATAGTATAATATCCATAATAACCCACTATATCATCTCGTATATATATAAATAATATCCAAGTCTATTAGCTTCTAAAGTCACTTTGTTGCTTGGTTTTGGAGAAGGAGGGTTAGGCATTATATAAGAAGATAGGGGACGGGAAGTAGAGGTTAGTGTCAGAAGTTGAGGGCTTATGTGTAGTAGATGAGCTTTGTGCACCGAGTGTATTCGTGAGGAGATGCATCTTAGAGACAAATTTATGAGGGTAGATTCTCGGGTAAACTCTATTTTTGACACAAAGGCAAGTTAGACCCCTATAATCCTAATAGATTTGAGTCACAATCTTAAAAAAAAACAAAAAAAAACAAAAAAAACAAAAAAAAAAAACAAAAAATAAATAAAAAATAAAAAAAATAAATAAATAAATAAATAAAAAAACAAAAAAGATTGCATGACTCAAACTTGCTCCCTTTGTACATGGCCTAAACCTTAGTTTACCCGATTTGTGAGAAAGAGTGGATCCCAGTCATACATCTCAGGCCAGCAGCTAGGTTGACACATTTTGGGCCAGATGACTGAAGGTGCTAGGAGGTATGCACATTAGGAGGTTCATTATTCCAAGAAGATAGAGGTATAGGCGATATCTTTTCGGAGAGTAGAGGCATGAGTTTAGAAAACCAAGTGACAATTTGACCGAAAGTGGCGAAGTAGACAAGCAAACCAATTACGTAGTATATATATATGTATTATCCACCATATTCCATCATATTCCACCAAACATAACTTGAGAATTCCCCTCACGACCAAGGTAGGAAATCACGATTCATTTGAGAGCTGAGAGTTATTATGAGAGACACTCCACATATTCCATATTCATATTCCACTATACAAAAAGAGAGTGAGTGCGAGTTTCACCAAAGTGCATGGAATCTTACACAAGGGACCAAAGATCATTATTGGCTGGTATATAAGTGAAGAGCGAGTCAAAAACATCGGACCCATCTTACCAATACAAGTTACAATGTTTGCTCGAGGACGATCAAATGTTTAAGTGTGGGGTGATTTGATAAGTCATTAATTATACACATTTTATACCCTATACATATATGATATTGCACCATTATATGTGTTAATATTCTATTTATAAGGATAATAATCACAACTTGAATGTTGATACTGCTAATGATATATTTATGTGATTTCAGGTGCAATTTAGATGGAGCATAACTTGGAGAAAAGATGTTGGAGCACAAGATGGAAATAATAATCAAGACTCGGGCCTGCCGACACAGCCTTAGTATTTCGGCCATAACTCACAACCTGGGCCTTCTCTATATGCATACTATATACCGTTGGAAAGAAGAGAACAAAGCCCACAATTCATTCTATATCACCAGAGCCCAATTCAGAAGTCCAAATGGCCCAAATTGACCATCTTCTGGACAGATCTTTCATGCACTTAGCATGCACTCTTCATGCCTTTGCCATGCTTCCTTCACACTCTTTGCATGGATCTTCATTCATCCCTCATGATCACCTTTTGAGAGGGTTATATAACCAGGTGCAAGGCATCCATTCTAATCACTTTTGAACTTCATCATTCTCTCTCTTGGAGTTGGGCAAGTCAAGCAAGCTTCACCCTTCCATCCACGCTTCATTAATGGGTTCTATCATTATTTTATTTTCTTTATTTTCCATGTATTTCGAGTAAGCCCTTCGAGGCATAGTTAGTGTTTATGTTTTTGTGTTGTAACTTTTGAGACCATTAATAATGAATTTCATTTGAACGGTTATATTCTGTTTTTATTTACTTATTATCTTTCATGCTCAATGAATTATTTTAAGTTTATTTCGGTCAATTCTATGTTCAATAGTAATTAACAAGGGCCACAAAATTCCTTTGGTTGCTTTGCTCAATAGCATCCATTAGAATTTGAATAATAGCCAAGTGCAAATAACTCACAACGATCTGAACAGTTCTAAACAAGCTCATTGTTTAGGAGGTTTTGATTTGTTTAAATAACCAATGATTTCTATTGAATTGGTTATGACATTCAAATAGGTTAGTGTTTTTATTTACGAGCTCATCTAAACTAAAACCCTATCTTTTCGTTTGAGTTATTTATCGGTTAGAGCTCATCTTACTGCACTTAAGAGATTAATTCCAAATTCATTATTATAATCAAGGATAAAGTTACACACAAATTCACTACACGAAACTATGCCTCATTCCACAAAACCACCACATCTCTTAATCTTTACTTTAAGTTTTCTCTTTACTTGTTACTTTCATTTTGTTGCAATCAACCAATCAACAACCCCCCCAATTGTGTGTCTTGTTTTAGGTCTTGTGTTTGGCTTTATTTATGGTCTTGGTTTCTCTTTATTTTAGTTTCTATTTTTATTGAGTCCATTTTCATTAGAGAAGTAATCTTTTCACCTAGTTTAGTCTAAATAGCTCTCTGTGGTTCGACCCCTACTTCCACTGTCTACTTTATTGTAGTTAAGTCTAGGGTTATAAATTTCTTTTGGTAAGTGTAAAACGACTGCAAAAATACCTCTTATCAATTTTCCATTTTAATATTCTCAATTAATTTTCCTCCATTTTTAGGCTTATCGTAAATTTTGCAATATTTATCTTCAAAATGCACCGCATGACCATGCTCTATCAATTGCCCCACACTCAATAAATTTTGCGCCAACTCTGGAACAAACAACACATCACACACCAACATACGGCCTCCCCTTGTTTCAATAGCGATTGTGCCTTTTCCCTTCGATTGAACAACCACACCATTATCCATTGTTATTTGAGTAACGACGGTCGTATCAAGTTCGTTAAAGACCGATTCATTTTCGGTCATGTGGTTGCTACACCCACTATCAACGTACCACACTTCGTCTTTTCGTTCTTGGGCCGCGTGACATGCATAAAAGGTATGTTCCGCACCATTTTTCTTCTCGGTGTAATTGGCTTGCTTATTTGTATTATATCGGCAATCCTTTTTAAGATTACCGAATTTCTTGCACTTATAGCATTGAGATTTTCCTTTAAACCAACAATCTTTTTCTAAATGAGAGGACCTTTTACAATTATTGCACCTTTTTTTTATTTCCTCCATAAGATGATTCTCCGTCAACCGTATTTTGGTTTGACGATTCGGTTATAGTGGTTTTCGATTGGAATGCGCTCTCAAAAGATTGCTCGGTATCCCTATTTATCCTTTGGTCATATCTTAGGTCATGTATATTAAGGGTTGAGATATCTTGAGTTTCTTCAATGATTGAGGCCATGATGTCATATTTTGGCGATATGCTAATGGGGATTTTTTTACAAACCGATTTCTCGGTAAACTCCTCACCCAAACTTCTTATTTTGTTTACCATCTCCATAATCTTAGAAAAGAAATCTGTAAGCGTCTCATTATCCTTCATCTTCAAAATTTGAAGATTCCTTTTAACGGTCAAGAGTTTAACCATTCGCACCTTGTCGTTTCCTTGGAATCCTTTTTGTAGGATTTCCCACGCTTCTTTTGCGCTTTTCGCCTCGATTATTCTCAGAAATAATTTTTCCGAAATCGCTTGTTGTAACAAGAACAACGCCTTTGCATTTTTCTTTTTCTTCTATTTCATCTCTTGCTTCTTCTCTGCCGTCTCTTTTCCTTTCTCCGACGACTCTGCATCTTCAAACCTCTCTTCTACTATTTCCCATAAATCTTGAAAAATTAGAAGCGTCTTCATCTTAATACTCCAATAATCATAATTCTCGCCATCGAAAATGAGTTGTGGAGAATTTGGGAGCCCAAATATACTGTCTTGGGTTGTCATGGTGATATCTTTCTACTTCTTCTACTAAATTCAAAACACTGTAACTCTGATACCAATTTGTTGAAAATTTGGATCGTTTTGTTTTGTATTGATGGAGAGATAATTTGGAGAGATTAGAGGGGGAGAGAGTTGGAGGGTCTTTATCAATACAAGAGACTTTGTTTGTCTCTTTCAGAACTCAAAACAAAAAGAGAGAGAAGAACAAATAGAGAGTATTGATACACAATCACAAAAATAACACACAAAAGAATTGTTTCTAATGGAAGGATAGTTTCCTCCTTTTTTTTTCTTTATTTCTTTCTTCTTGTTGTTTTGTTTACAACATAGATAATGAGGGGGTCCGATTTGTTTTCCAACTCATGCCATCTATTTATACTCTATTACACATTTTCAAAGGCACCCCAAAATTACACCATTTTGGATGGATATACATCCTTTCATACATACATAAGTACCCCTTCAAGGCACACTTACACTTATCCTTATGGATATACATCTTTTCACTTATACCTATACACACTAAGAAAACTACTTATAATCTATGGGCCATAGGCCTTCCAACTTAACCCAATAATTATTTTAATCTAATTTTAAATAAATAATATTAAAGCAACAGTATTAATTTCAATAGTACTGAGGTTAATTAATACGAAGAAATTTTCTTTAATTGTGTGTATTTTGGTTTGTTATTTATTCCCTTGCATATTGTGTTGAATCGGTTGTATTTTTGAGTTAATCAAAATTACCGCACACAAGATGTTCGACAAAAGCCCCGAATAAGAATTATTTGTGCGGAACATCCCGTTTTCCCAACAGTTTTCATATGTGATAAACACTAATTGCATGATATACCCAAGTCGGGTCATTAAAACGTGCCAATGAGAATCACCAACTGAATAAGGCACTACTAATTTATGGGCTGTTATTAATATCTTAACACTATGTAAAAACTCGTGGCTTTGACCAGTTTGGTCAGACTGGAGAGAAAGCCGGTTAGATGATCGCTTGGAGAGACGGTCATTCCAGCGGTTTCATATCGGTCGAATACAATATCCGTTCATATAAAAGAAGCCTGGCCGCCCGAAAATTCAGTCAATCTCTAATTTTTTCAATCAAAGTGCCTGAGGATTAATATTTTTAGGACTGATGTAGGATATAAAAATATAAAATATATTTCATATATTTTGCAAATATATTCGTGACAATACTCTTCATATTATATGTTATATTCATGATAGTACTTGGGCATCACAACACGTAATGGAAACGGCGGCATATCTCTTTCTTCATTGCGACTTTACATGTTAAATATGGCTTTATAAGGGGATCGACTCCGATTTAACAACAACTATCTCGGAGTTCTGGAAGCGGCAAGTTACGGGCAAAGATAAGGAAAGCCGACACGCATGGGAGACCGACTGGTTAAGCACGAGCTGGAGTATCTGGAAAATGCGTAACCAATTCAATCTTCCGACAAAAATACCCACATCAAGCAAGCATTTTAGCGGAGATTTCTCAACAGTCTGCCAACTGGAGAGCGTACTGTTAGGAAATAGACTTTTACATATTTTCTCTCTTTAATGTTATATAAATATTTTTCTTTTTCCTCCAACCTTGTCAGAACTTATTTTTCTTTATTTAATGAAATTTCGGTGAGGCAATTCGCCTCCGAAAGCTTCAAAAAAAAGATAGTACTTGGGCATAAATGATATATATAGCAGGATTTAGCAAGCGTGGAAGTTTATCTTCAATCATTCGTTCACATTCATTACAAAGTACATCATATACATGTACAGACATCATACATAAACGATCATTTGCACTTGACTAATACTTATATTACCCAATCATAATTATCCATTAATTAACATAAGCAAGAGAGTAATTTACCATAATTAAGCTTACATCATATAATTATGCATAATGCATCGCAATAGATCTCCAGCACTTACATATCAAGCAAGAAAATACTCGGTAGTCAATGGACGAAATATGCTCGGTTCTTCCTCCATCACTCTCACAACGTTAGGTGCCACATGTGCATAAACAACCCAATCCCCTGTCATCGGCTGCGGAATCGGCATCAAGTACCCAGCTTTTCCTCCCCACGGAAAATGGTACGATCCAAAAACCGTCTTTCCCCACCCAAAATCCACTTCAGGGAATCCTCTACCACCAGATATGACACATGAAATCGATTTATCCTCTTCTTTGCCGTCTCCTAAATAAATTTTGGCTACAGCTGATTCACGCTTGTGAGCCTCCACCCAGTCCAGTAACCCAAGAAAATGGTCCTCAGTCGCAGCTGGCGATAGCCAATTGTACACTTCCTCTGCCACGTCAGCAAGCTTCATATCTACCAAAATTTCCACACTTAGATTTCCGTACGGTATCGACAACACGTTACCAAAATAACCTTCCCTAGCTTTTTCGTCCTTAAGAATTTTAAGGCGAGAACGGCCATCCACGACTAATCCCATAGAGCAAGACTTTTCATCGTGGTCTGCTGACCTGGCGAGTATTTGCCACATGTAAGCAGTGAAACAGACCATCTTGCTATAATTATAGTTCGTGGTCGCCTGGAGGCTGGCCATATCAGCAGCCGAGATGTAAAAAATGCGATTTACAGGGGTAGAGAAGGAAATTGAAGGGTTTGGAGGAGGGCACAATGAAAGAGGTATGAAAAGACGATCGAAGATCGGATCGAGGGGTGTAGAAGGGGAAACAACGCGAGAAGAGAGGAGAGAGCGGTGAAAAGAGGGGAAACGGCTGATAGGTTGGCACTGAGCCTTATCAGCCCAAGCAGACATGAACATGTTAAAGGAGTACGCGTCGGACACGCGATGATCAAATGTGCATCCGAGCACCATTCCACCGCACCGGAGCTCTGTGACCTACATAATTAGGGTTAGATAATGAACAAAATGGAAAATAAGTCTGTAATTAGGTCATAATAGTTGTTTACTATTATTTCTAAAATTTTTTTTTTTTGTTTTCTTTGAAGGAGAGTTGTCAATTGCCTCCCACCCTCAAATTTTATTTAATGAAACAGTCCATTTACAAAGTGTTGAGCTTAGCTCATAAGAATGAAGCCAGAAATTACATATTGATTAACAAAAATCGAATGAAACAAAGAAAAGAATTTATCGGATTCCATTTATATGAAAAAATGTTATTAGTTACATTTTTCATTTCAAAGTCTATAAATTTTAAGGTTACTTCCATTTTTTTTTTGTGTCAGTGTCATGAAGTAATTTCTGCTTGTTCAGAGCATATCGAATTGTTACATTTAAATTTAATATTTCATCAAAAATCATATATCACAAAATATGTCAATGAGATGCATTAATAAAAAGAATAAGGTGGTCCAAAGTTCTTGTATGGGTTTGGATTAGGTGGATGAGTTACTGACTTATCAAGCTCTAAGTTCTAACCCACTCAACATTATAGAAACTTTGAGATTACTCAATATGTGATTTTTTGTTTATATCTCTGACACGTTAAGGCAACAAAATAGTTACGGATGTGCTATAGATTAAAAAATTTAGAATTATAAGATGAAATAAAAGTATTTTGTTCTAATTCTAAACTGTTTGAATTTTTGCCGTTATATTCTTATATTCATTCTAGAACTAAATACGTACCGACTAGCCAGTACACAGTAAAATGTTATAGTTTTCCCAGTAAAATTGGGGCATACACAATACCAGCAGATCTTGTGGGGGCGGTATTGAATTTATTTATTTAGTTTTGTTTTTTAGATTTAACAGTATCTGATGGTATTATACAGCTAATTGTATATATTACTAATTAGTATACTCGCTGGAAAACTTGGGTGGTCATAATCGTCTCCTCAAGTCCCTATTAAGACAACCAATAATCACTGTACTACCAATAATCACTGTACCTACTATGCTTTCAGGAAGAATCCAAACATCAACCACAATTCCTGAGTCATGATTCAAGTACAAACTGATCAGTTTAAATTTTTTGCAGTGTACTATTATGTGTTTTAAAATATGATATATCTTTTCTCAAAAAAAAAAAATCTCTAAAATATGATGTATCAATAGATATAGGTAGGAACAATTGGATTACGTGTTTGTTTGATGAACATAATTTGACCCCCCACACATTGAATTCCAAATTATTCACTTCTTCCCGTTTATTTTCAAATTGCATGTCTCCCCTGACACGTGTTAGCCCATGTATGTTCTGATGATAAATGAAGCATGGTGTTGGAAATACTTAACGAAAACGATATTTTGTATTTTGGGATTAGGCTCGTTGAAGGAGATTTTTAGGATTTTTCTTATTATCTCTCCTTCCTAGATTTAGTTCATATATATAATCCTAAACGACTTGAATAACATGTTGTAAACTCCAAACTACACCCATTTAATATTATTATTATTAATCTCCATAAACATAGAATTAACTCATACCACACATTACGATAAGTGTGATTTTATCAAAATTTCAATCCACAATTTTTGAGTTGGTAGGATGATAACTTACCACTTTTATTAGAAGAGCTTTGACGAGTGAGGTAATCGTTACTTAATAATCTTTTGTATCTCATAACTGACACACATGGTGTATTGAAAAACAATTTTATATACAAGTTATACAAGGAGGTCAAGGCAAATAACTCCTTGTATATATCAAAAGATTTCTTGACTTTATTCAAAAGTTTCTTGGATCTACCAAGAGGTTCCTTGGATCAATTATCAAAAGATTCCCTGAGTTTATCAAATAAATTATTTGATTATCGAAGAGGTTCTTTAGTTTTATCAAAAGGTTCATGCATTTATTAAAATGTTACTTAGATTATCAAAATATTCTTAGATTCACGAAGAGATTCCTTGGATATATCAAGAAGTTCAATTGATGAAGATTAAAAAAAAAGTTCGTTTGATTTATCTAAAGATTGTTTTAGGTTTCTCAAAAAGTTGCTTTTCTTGGATTTATAAAGAGTTTGTCTCAAATTTGGTTTCAAGATTAACATATTGAAGACACGAACTGCATAAAACTTGAGAAGGAACTTGAAATAAATTAATCACATAAACAAGTTAAAATCAGGTTGTTTTGAGTAATTAGAAAATAGACATAAGCAACCAACCTGAGCACACATAATGCCATCCTTTTTCTTCGGCACCAATTTACCCTCGACACTATCGTCTGGATCGTACAAGTTGAGATCCTTCAATTCCACATCAGCATATGCCTCTATAAAATCAACACCTCGGTTGTTGCACCATATTTCCGGCTCGCCGGAGGAATTTGTGACCACCTCACCGGCTAGAGGATAGTAAGTCACCAAAACCTAAAAAAGTTACATGTAATTAAAGTTTTGTCTATGTTGACAAAGTTCATTTTTTAAATAAACTTGTTAAGGGAATTTGCAAGGTTATATCTACATTTAAATAATATTTTCGAACTTCAGAAGTTTGAAATCATTATTTTTGCTTTTAAGTTCAAACTTTTGGAATTAAAAATTTGTTTCTCGGTTTCTATATGACATAAATATGTATTTTCGAAATCCCACGAAATAGAAACTAAAAATTAATGAAACAGCTAAGACCACCACACCGGAAATCAGGTTCAAGAATGCGGCGGCTCAGACAGAGCTGCGGAAGAAATGTTGTTGACAATTCTTTGGAAACAGCGAAGGTCCAGCACGTTTGCGCCATCGAATATTTCTCTTTCTCTAATTACTTCGTTGTAAATTAAGGTTTCTGGATCATGCTTGTTTGCAAGCATGATCCACTCTTAACGGATGTCCCCGAAGGGACAAGCATGTTCAACTCTTGCAAGAATATTATATAACGGAAATTTTGAGAAGTACGCAATCGCCTACTCTCCTTAAAAAAAAAAATGGGTTTATTTGACCTTACATATAAGAAAAAAAAACCTTTTACTTAACAAAACTATATAATATTTGCATGTAGTAGCATGTGAATGCTTTATTTTTATTTATTTCCTGTAGTTAACAAGTCATGTAAATGCAAAGATAAAGTTGACCTTTGCGAGAGCCACTTTGAGGATGGAAACCATTTCAGGTAAAGTTCCGGGGCCCGCATCATCCGCATTAGTGAGTGACGGAGGTTGTTTGAAGCAGAAGAAAATACCGACGTCGAGCGGAGGGAGGAGGAGGTCGAAGTTCGACTGTGCCAATCTGTGCTCCTGCACAGGCAAGACAGCTGCCACCGTCTCGATCACCTTGATCATCACCTTGTATCCATTCGCTTCCGCACCCATTGTAGAGAGAGAGAGAGAGAGAGAGGGGGGGGGGGGGGGGGGATGAGCTTGAATTGTTGAAGAAGGTGAGAGGGAGAGATGAGCTTGAATTGTTGAAGAAGGTGAGTATATATAGAGGAGTAATGAGGTTTATGTAACAGAAAAACATGTATATTTATATGGAAATACATAATGTGTTGGATATAATTCTAAAATTAACCAAATAAATAATCAAAATAAATCATAAAATAATGATAAAATAAGACAATCCTGGTGTGTAGCCGTGCGATCGAGCCGCGACTGCCCTAAAGACAGAATAACGCCCTCTTGTGCAGGGAATCCCGTTTATCCGTCTCTAAAATTTACACAACGAGAAATAAAGTCTCGTATCTGCTCCAGTAGCACAGTCACAGAACGGACCTTCATTTCAAAGAGAATGTATTGCTTGTTGTATATTTTATAGAAAGGAGGGAAGCTCTTTTATAACAAAAGGGAAAGCAGAAGAGTTAGTCAAAGAAATTAATTCTATTTCAAACTCCCAAATAAATATGGTCATTATAATATTAAAGAATTGCAACAAAAAGTTTTAAAATTTAGTATTAAAATTTAGTATATTATTTATAAGTAAATAATATACAACATAATGTTGGTGCAGTTGATGTGTCTCCACAATGCATGGCATATACTTGATTTTTATACATTGATTCCTAGTACAGCTGAGTATCTTCATGTTCATGCATATGGAGTAGGTGTATATTTGAGTAAATTATCTGAAAGAATTCGCTATGTTAATAAATTTCTAATTAATCTATTTAAAAAAAAAATCATAATGTAAGTGATAGCTTGTCTCAATGATAAAATCATTATATTGGATGGCGGACATCCGGTTTGAATCCCACCACCTCAAAAAAATAAAACATAAGAAATAAATCACACCGGTTTGAATCCCACCACCACAAAAAAATAAAACATAAGAAATAAATCACACCACCCCGGTGAATTGCGTATGTTCTCAATGAAAATATGTACTGTGGCCTATTAAATGCATGTTCTAAAAAAAAGTTGACTTTGTGAGCTATTTACTCATGACATTCCAAAAATAAGATACTAATTTTCAAAATAAAAAAGTTGAGATACAGTCAAAACCCTTAATCGTATTGCTACAAGTAAATTTATTCACTCAAAATCATTTCTTTTTTAGTTCATTATTTCTTGTTTAGTTTCTTTTTGAGTTTATCCAAGTAAACAAACCCATTCAGTCAAAATCATTTCCTTTTGAGAAAAAGTGATATTTTCTTATGAATAGAGAAAAGTAGAGTTTTTGGTTGTTAAAGTTGATGAATCAAACTTTTACATATGGGCGAATAAAGAGTTGCACAGCTGACAACTCCCACAAGGAAAAATATATATGTCCCTTTAGGATCCCCCTAAGTCCCCTCTGCCACTGACAAACGGGTCCCGCTTACCACTCTTTTCCATTCAAAAAATATAAAATAAGAATGGGGCCTGCTAATCAGTGACAAATCAGACATCCGAATGTGTCAGAGGGGGCTGCATAAATAAACTCCTCCTACAAAGTAGTTCACTTGAGAATTTAATACAAGTCTAAGGACACTTTGTCTATTATTGTAAAAATAAATAAAGAGTTACACGTAAATTTCTCCAAGAATACTAAAAATAGGGAAATTCTTAAAAAACCCTTAACTTTTCTAGAAATTATCAAAATAACCCTCACTTTTGAGATTTCCTCAAAACCCCCCTATAAACTTAGTTAAATTTCCCCCCACACATCCATTATTGAGTTATAAATTTTGAAATGACCAATATACCCATTCATCCTATTTTTAACAAATTATTGTAAAACAATTAAATTATAATATATTAATATATTCATCAATTTTATATTAATTTATATTTAAAATATAATATTTTATCATGTGTTAATTATTAAGTTAATTATTAATTAATTTTTATAATTAAAAAAATTGTATTTTAATTAATAATTAAGAAAAATTTGTACTAAATTTTTTTGTTTCAATTGATACATAAATTAATATATAATATTTTAATTATATTTTAAAAAATATTGTATTACTAAAAGTAAAAATTGTGGTAATTGACACATAATTAATATATTATATAATAATTATTTTATAATTAAAATAGCATTTCAAGAAACTTCAAGGGAAATTAGTCATTTTAGAATATTTAACCATTGGATTGATGGAAAAGCCACCTAGGGGCGTAAAAAAAAATTCAAATCCAATTATAGGGGGTTTTGAGGGAATCTCAAAAGTGAGGGGGTTTTGATAATTTTCAGAAAAGTTAGGGGGTTTTTAAAAAACTTCCCTTGAATAAAAATACATAGAATATTGTATGATATAAGTGGATATTTTAGAATAATAGTATCACACTCACTGGTTCCACTCTTCAGTTACATCTAGAGAAAAAGTTAATTAGCTCGTAAAAAGTTATATGCATTATATATTATATACTAACACCATTTGCATGATCTTGAGATTAACGTATGTATGAAGTCACAATACATCACTCCAGTGTTCTTTTCTTTTTCTTTTTTTTCGATAAAATAGTGTTTTTCTTTTACATTCACTAAGTTGTAATCTATGTTGCACGGACACGGACACGGGTGTCGTGTCCGACACGACACGGACACGGCGACACGGCGAATCTCAAAATTCATCAGGACACGACACGTTAAATATATATATTATTATATTATTTTTATGAATAAAATATATAATTTAATTATTGTATATATTATTTATGTCAATTTTATTTTATTTTAAAGAATTATACATAATATTTTTATCATATAATTAGAAAGTTATACGTAATATTTTATAATTGTTACAATATATATAACATTTGAAATTGCACTTTTATACGTGCATACAAGATATTTGACGTTTTACATATTTATGTATGGAAACTTGAAACTAAATAATCAAAATTCACTTCAAATGTGTAGTCCCACAATTACTGGAATAGAAATGTGAGATGAACTAGTCTTTAAAATACGAGTATGATGAAATAGTGCAATAATTGCGCTAACAAACCCAATGCACTTGTCTGAGAAGTGTCCCGAGAAGTGTCCTGATGATTTTTAATAATAAAATATTTGACACGCCACGTGGTGTGTCCGAGGAGTGTCCGAGGAGCGTCGTATCCGACACGGTGTCCGACACGGACACGGCCGGATTTTAGAAGTGTCCGCGCAACAGAGGTTGTAATAGATATATCATATATAGTTAAGTAATCTACACAAATTAAATAGATGTTTTTTTTCATTCAAAAAAATAATAGATACTTTTTAGAAAAGTCACATAATAACATTTGCTTATATTTCTGAAAGTTAATAAAAAAATAATTAAAATAAATATATAATTAAGATTCAGTTAGGACGAATCTAAATTTAGTCCTATATTTTTTTTAGGGACGAATCTGTGCGACAAGAGGCTGGATCTCAGTGGATCGTGGCAGCAAGACCACTTTGTCACTTACAATGCCCCATCGCGTATTTACGTCATTTGCAAAAATTCTGCCCATTGCCTCGGTGGAATTAAGCTTCGTGGCAGCCGCCCGCGGCTCATCCTCTGCAGGGCCTTGGTCGATGTCACGGGTCCATCGGGGGCATACGCCCTTACTCTGGGTCGGGACTGGCGGCGGGCACTGGCGCTGGTTGCTAGCTTGGATTCTGACTTAGAGGCATTCAGTCATAATCCGGCACACGGTAGCTTTATGCCACTGGCTTTCCAACCAAGCGGGATGACCAATTATGTGAATTAACGGTTCATCTCGTACTAGATTGAATTACTATCGCAACACAGTCATCAATACGGTAAACCTAACCCGTCTCACGACGGTCTAAACCAAGCTCACGTTCCCTATAGGTGGGTGAACAATCCAACACTTTGTGAATTCTACTTCACAGTGAAAGGAAGAGCCGACCGAAGTATCAAAAAGTAGCGTCGCTACGAACGCTTAGCTGCCACAAGCCAGTTATCCATGTGGTAACTTTTCTGACACTTTTAGCTTCAAACTCCGAAGATCTAAAGGATGGATAGGCAACGCTTTCACGGTTCGAATTCGTACGGAAAATCAGAATCAAATGAGCTTTTGCCCTTTTGTTATGCACGAGATTTATGTTCTCGTTGAGCTCATCTTAGGACACCTGCATTATCTTTTAATAGATGTGCCGCCCCAGCCAAACTCCCTACCTGACAATGTCTTCTGTCCGGATCGACAGGCCGAAGATGCCTTGGTTCCAAACGGAGGGAAATTTCCCTGCCTCTGCTTCATGCAATAAGTAAAATAACGTTAAAAGTAGTGGTATTTCACTTGCGCCGGCAAGTCGGCTCCCACTTATTCTACACCTTTCAAGTCATTTCACAAAGTCGGACTAGAGTCAAGCTTAACAGTATCTTCTTTCCCCGCTGATTCTGCCAAGCTCGTTCTCTTGGCAGTGGTTTCGCTGAATAGTAGACACGAACATTGGGAATCTCGATAATTCATTCATGCGTGTCACTAATTAGATGACGAGGCATTTGGCTACCTTAAGAGAGTCATAGTTACTTCCGCCGTGTATCCGTGCTTGGTTGAATTTATTTACTATGACATTCAGAGTCTTAGGCAGAAATCACATTGCGTCAACATCTGCAGAAACATCGCAATGCTTTGTTTTAATTAAACAGTCGGATTCCTCTTGTCCGTACCAGAAATTTAGTCCTATATAACCCAATAGAACTTCCAGACTTGCCTTATCTTATCTTAATTATTATTTATTTTAATTAATTCATGGGCAATTTTCAGAAATATTATCAACGCGCATATACAAGACATATAATTATATTCTAAGTACACAATGAAGTATTCACATATTGTAAAAATCTCAATTCTATATATTATCTATCATTAAGGACATGAACATATAGCAAGCCAATTCCATACACCACTTGAGAATTAATATTAATAAAAATTAGGAACAGGTACCTGAAATCAAATATATAGGTCACCAACCCTCTCTATATTTTAATTAGTGCACCATTAGGTACAAACCACCATTACTAATGAACTCAAAGGAGCTGCTTTACATGAACTAAAAGATGTTTTAACTTCAAGCTAAAACCCTAAAATTCTTCAGCAAGGTCATTGTCTTATTTAAACAAATTAAGATCCTTTTTTATATAACAAATTAAGATCTTTGATTTCGGAAGTGTTTTTCCTAAATTTCCAATTAGTAGATTTTGATCATATCAAAATCTAAGTATATTAAGATAAATGACGTAACTGCCAGCTCATATATGAGACCGATTATATCATTTTCAGTACATAATTCACTACCATACATAAAAACAAAACAAAATATTGCATAAGAATGTTTTGTACGGTTGTACCTATTATGGAAAACTAATATTTCCTATAAATTGATAAAATTATTAGTCCAACTTGGATCTGTACAAAATCTGCCAAATTATATATTTTGTAAACAAAATGAAATATGTTTAATGTACAGAAAAATTTGCATAAGAATGTATGTTATGTAACAATTAGGACAACCTAATATTTTTAAACTGATAACTTTGTAAGCCCACCAACTTTTGGATCTCTCACCAAAATCTTACCTGTGTGAATTTATAGTTGAAGACTATTTGGCCAAATATCTCGGATAGAGGTTAAGTCAAACTTACCCATACATCAGTTATCCCACCTACTGAACAATGACACTAGATAATGAGGGACCAAATTTACTTGTCGACTGCCTACGGGCAATTGAGCAAAAAAAAAAAAAATTTACTTGTTGACCAAATTTTGACACCAGATAACGAGGGACCAAATTTACTTGTTGACCAAATTTTGACACCAGATAATGAGGAACCAAATTTTTTTGGTTCTGTAAATGCAATATGCTTGTGCAACTAGATTATGAACCACTTACTTGTTGCAATAGTTCTAAGTAAAAAAAAACTTGTTGCAAATATTTTACCTCGCAAGGTATAATACTTTCTACAAGATCATTTCAATCAGTTCAAAAGAAACAATGGATGGGATGAGTTGGATTTCTTCTTTGGGGCATTGTCAAAATGAAAAACATTTTTTGAGGGAAAAATGAAAAGGACACTGTACTTAGCTATTAATAGAAAGCTTAATCATGTAGTTATTTTTATAAGGGGATTCAGATTAAGTGGGGTTGATTAGAAACTTAATGCATCCACATTTTGATGTCATTATCAAAGAACATTACAATCAATCTTCGATCAGAAAGAAAAGTACAACCATTTTCAATAAAAAAAAAGATGAAAAAAAAACAATCTATCCAATATTATGTGTTAATAAGTCAAATTACATGGACCTCCAATTTCTGTCACCTAAAACTCATGGACCATGGTAACAATGATTTTCCATCAATTTTTATAGTATAAAAATGATAGAATCTCTTCACAACTTCAAGATGAAATTAAGATAAAAGGAATACGTTTTTCACCCTCAACATTTAATAAATAGCAAGTTACGTAAATAGTTAAGGGATTACTGCTAATACATTTGACAATTTTTTTTTTTTTGAAGGAAGACAATTTTTTTTTTTTTTGAATTAGGTATTGACCATGAGCAGGAATTTGATCTCTAACAATTAATTTCAAATGATGTATTAAATTGTATTAATTCATTAACTATTCAGATCTAAAATTCTAATTAAAGTACACCACTATTATTAAGACCTAATTTTACTTTTTGCCTTTGCGTGTACAAATGGTATATTGAGAGAGAGAATAAAAATAATATATATAAGCAAATGTTGTCAATTGGGATAGACTAACCCTTTCATTTTTCTTCTTTTATTAATTTATTTCTGTATGTTGCATCAAATCACGAGTTCATTTCTTCTTTCTTACACTTTGGAATTGTGTTCACACTAATTAAACACTGCATCAATTTCCTCCTAAATTTACAAAGTTGACTTACTAATATTTCCTCCCAGGAAAGATAATAAAATTATGCATCTGTTATGAATATTGTATAGGGATGAGATTATTTTGTGTGCTTGTATATATGTACAATTAATAGTTATATTTGTATGCTTTTTAGTTATTATGATCTATTTCTAGTATAGTTTTGTCTTGTGTTGCAACTTGCAAGTCTTTTCTTATGCTTATGCATCTGCTAATCATGAGAAGATGAAAATAGAATTTTCTTTTACTTAAGATTTTTTATTTATTTGATAAATTGCGGTACTTAAGATTTTTCTATTTGTATTCTTTGTGATACTTGATTTTTTCTATATAAATATTCTTTGAGATTCTGAGACATTCTGAGACAATGAGGCACTATATATACTACTATTGTGTAGAACTTCATATAATACGAGTTTCTTTTTTATTTCCTTAGCCATTCTAATAATTTAATTATTCACATACACGTGTATATTTCAAGAAAGGGAGCTGATACTGCGCGACGGTACTGTAGCGACCCTATAACGACGGTATATAAAAACTGAAAAAAACATATAAACTGAAAATAAATAGTATATAAAAAATTCATTCGGTAAAACAGTATATATTTTAAAAAATGAAAAGAGTATATAAAAACATATAAACTGAAAACAAACAGTGTATAAAAATTCATTCGGTAAACAATATATATTTAAAAAAATGAAAACAGTATATAGCATATATAGAAACGCGAGAAAACAGTATATAATTTCAATCCGTCACAACAGGGTCGCTACAGTACCCGTTGTGATTCCCCATTTCCCTTCAAGAAATTAACTTGAAATCTAGCATGATCATCTTTCTTATTTTATTTTTGTTGGATGAAAGATCACCTTTCATCTTAGTTACAAAGCATTCATAACTTAGTCACTCTGGTTACAACAAGAGAAATAGTTACAAAGCATTCATAACTTAGTCACTCTGGTTACAACAAGAGAACTAAACATGATTTAATAACCAACCACCATTAATTCTCAAGCTCTACTAAGTCTTGAATTATTGTGTGATTTTGGAGAAAAAGAATTAATCTAGGTCAAGCTTTACATTCGCCAAGAAGAAGAAATGAACTTCTATCAAGAAAGTTCACATTACAAAAAAAAAAAGGAAAAAAAATCAGGATGAAGAATCTTATATAACAAGATTCTTCTTTACTTTCATTCACAAATATAAGCTGCAAACTGAACATAATTCAGTTTCTTGGGTTAATTTTATCACAACTTTGTTCAATTAAGAAATAATGGTTCAATAATCATACACTTGCTATTTTAAGCTTTTGCAAGGATATATGTGAAAACTTCCCTGAACTCTACTTATCTGAATCCATGTTAAGATGTAGCAGCTAATAAAAGTCCAGTTGTAAAAAAATCACATAAAATAAAATGCACATAATTCACAAATACCATTAAGGCCAAAAAATATATAAAAATAAACAATAAAGGTTACACATACACATACACATACTACCACATAAACCTAATCAATTAAAAACACATTCTTTCTTTCTTTTTTTGAAAATTCAAATGTCAGTTACAGAGTCGTTAAGCTTACACCCGCTGGTTTCAAAAGGGAAGAAACAAACGGCCAAACCAGACAGAAAAATGACGAGTTCAAACAAAAGAATGGCGATTGTTTGGTGGCAGCCGTGGACCAATGCCACGGCGACAAGTGGACAAATGATCCCGCCGATTCTCCCCACTGAGCTGGCCACTCCTATTCCTGTCGCCCTTACTGATGTTGGATATATCTGCAATAAATTAAAATTAAAAAAAATAAAATAAAATAAAATAAAATAAACGATATATTTATTTTAGTGATTATGGTTTAGTTTAAGAATATTTTCATGTGTGCTCCTATGAAATATCAAAAAATCATCTATATTCTATACCCCCACCAAAATGTGGAATTTCATTGCTATCCTAAAAAACATCCCAAATATCATGGATGTCATGAGTACCCTAATATTCTATAAAAAGACCTAGATTAGTCCTTGTCTCTTCAAATAGTTATTAGTTTGGGAAGTTATATTTTGAAGGGTATATCAGTAAATGTGATATTTCCTATGTTCATGATAATTTTCATTTCTAGGGGTATAAATGATATTTTATTATTTTGCAGGGTTACAAATGAAATTGCTAAAAAAAATATAAATATTAGAAGAAAGAAATAATTAAACAAACCTCAGGAGCGTATATATAAACAATTGTGAAACTTGCAGAGATGCAAATACGAGCTCCAAAAAGCGAAATATCAGTTATTATTTCCGACTCGGAAAATATTAATGGTGCCAAAAAAATGCAGCTTATAAAAAGCATTAATGACATGGACATTTTTCGGCCCATTTTATCCACAATTAATGCCGATATTATTAGTCCTGGTATTTCTGATTTAAAAATAAAAATAAAAGGATTAATTAACAAACAAAATTTCAAGATTTGTAGTGGTTTTTTTCCAATTTTTATAAGAGAAATTTGCTCAGGGGCTATTTCACAAACTTCCTTTTTTAAAATAATTATTACTACAACATACCTGCAAAGCTAGAAATAAACACGTTCTTATAAAGCCCATCGTCATTCATTAAATGCTCCGAATTAACTTCCTTTTTCGCCTCGCAGTTTTTATTCCCATTATTCAGCTCAGAAGTAAGCAAAACTATTCCATAATAAGCAAAAGCATTTCCCAAAAAGACCATCCATAAAAGGAAAGTCGACCGGATCAATTTGGGGGTCAAAAGCGTAATTACGCCTCCACTCTCACTCTTAGTACTCTCTTTCCCTTCCGGGTTAACCAACTGCAGCGTTTCCAAATCCCCGGATTGAGAATCCGGGATTTCCAAATCCCCGGAATCGGAATCCTGGATTTCTAAACTCTGGATTTGTGGGTTTTCGGAGAGCTGGATGTGGGAGTCGGAAATGAGAGTGCCAGCTGGCAATGTCGTGTTGTTTTGAGTGGCGATTTTTTGTAAGATTTGTGTGGCGGCTTCTGTGCGGCCTTTCATGCAGAGATATCGCGGGGATTCAGGCGTGTGGTTGTAGAAAAGTAGTAGAATGAATGAGGGGAGTGATGAGAGGGCGAGTAGCCAGCGCCAACCTAATCTAGGCATTATGAGCTGAAAAAATAATTTAAAAAATATTAAAAATCATGTAAATATTTTAGTGAGTTCAAAAAAAAAGTAACAGACTTTCAAAATCTGTTTTAGGTTAATTCAAGAATAAAGCCAAAGAACAATCTAGGTTAATATAACAATTTTGAATCTTTTCGGGTCAATTTGAGAATCTTACCTCAAATATTAACTAAAAAACGATTCCACAAAAAAGAGTAATTCAAATTTACCGAAGCGAGTGAAGCTTCCAAAATGGCCCAACGGTCCAAAAAGTCGGGAAAATGATAAATAATTTTCAAAATGTGCTTAGTTTATTATTTATTAGTATTTATATACTGTTTAGCGGTTTCTTGAAAATTTCACAATATTTTATCTCCAACAAACTACTTTTCCAAATAAAAAAACAAGAGTGAAGCTTCTAGAATAGTCCCCGGGGTCCAGAAGGTCGAAAAGACAACCATCCAAGTGAAATAATAGAAATAATAGAAAAATAATTTGCAAAATGTGCTTACATATTATTTATTAGTATTTTATATTATTTGAATATCATTTAGGGGTGGAGGGACTTAAAGAATAAAAAGTTAAAAGGTTTTTTCTTTTCATATTCCAAATGACAGGGCCTTTTTCATAAACACCAGAAATACAATGTTTTTTTTTCTGAAACTCCCCAATATTTCAACTCCAAGAAACTAATTTAAACTTTTTATTTACTCAAGCGAGAGAAACTTCTAGAATGGTCCCGAGGGTCCAGAAAGTCGGAAAAAAACAACCATCCAAGTTCCCCGGTTTGGCACCTGAACAAACTCCAAGAACCACGACTATAAACAATAAACCCTAAACTGCACGGATACCAAAGCGGGGTGGTTTGGTATGAACCAGCTCAATGCGCAGTAGTTGGGCACGAAGGCCGATAGCAGGCCTGTTTCGTGGTCGTGGTTCTTGGAATTCGTGCGGGCGCCGAACCGGGGAAGGTGGATGGTTGTCTTCTCGACTTTCTGGACCCTGGGGACCATTTTTGAAGCTTCACTCGCTTGGGTACTGATTAAGATTTTAAATTTTACTTTTTTGTGGGATTATTTTTTGTGGTTAATATTCACGGTGAGATTCTCAATTAACCAAAAAATTTTGAAATTAGTAAATTGACCAAATGGACTTTGAAAGTCTGTTACTTCTTTTTTCAGAAAAAAGTACACTCTTTGAAAGTCCAGGGGCAAAAAAAAAAATACATATCAAAATTTCAAAGTTTGGTGAAGAAAAGAACAGAAAAAAAGAACCAGACTTTGAAAGAAATCGCAGTATTTCAACTCCAACAAACTAACTATCCAAATACAAAAAAATAATTTAAACATTTGATTTACCCAAGCGAGGGAAGCTTCTAGAATGGTCCCGAGGGTCCAGAAGGTCGAGAAAACGACCATCCAGGTGCCCCGGTTTGGCGCGGGCACAAACTCCAAGAACCAAGACCAGAGCACTGGCCCGCCGCCGAGGCCGACGCCGACCACGAACCGCACGGAGATTAAAGCGTAGTAGTTGGGCGCGAAGGCCGAGAGCAGGCCGGAGAAGCTCGTGACTATTGCCGTGAACAGAAAGCCCTTTCTGAATAAATAAAATAAATATATAAATAAATAAGTAAACGATAGGAGGTTTTAGTCATTAGTATTTATGTTGACGAAAAGGAAAATATTAAATTTGGCTGTTGAAATTGAAATGTGAAATATATGGTATGTAGAGAGCTAAATATGTTAAAAAATCTTTAAGTTTATCCAAAAGACTAGTAATATTTATATGAGTTGCACAGAAATTAAAGCGTGGTAGTTGGGCACGAAGGCCGATAGCAGGCCGGAGAAGCTCGTGACTATCGCCATGAACAGAAAGCCTTTTCTGAATAAATAAGTAAATGGATAATGAGAGGTTTTGTTTTATTGATTAGTTGTGAATTGATATATATGTATATTAAAGGGGGCATGTCGTATATATACAGTTTCGAAAAACTGATATATATCATGTTTATGTTTCCAAAAGTGAAAATATTAAATTTGGCCGTCGAAATGTTAAATATATGGTATATAGAGAGCTAAACGTATTAAAATTCAAGTTATTTATCCAAAAGATTAGTTATATTTAAATCGAACCGCACGGATATTAATGCGGTTCGATTTATATAGAAAGTCTTTTCTGATGAACAAATAATAGAAAGTTTTCACAATTGATGTAAATATCTCTATTTATTTTGTCTTTGAAATATTAAATATATTGTAGTTTGATGAAATGACTGCTTAAATTTATGAAATTGGTTTAGTTCAAACGAAACAGATTAGATTTCAATGAAATTAATTAGGTTCAGTTACAAGGAATTAGGGTAAATTAAGGTCCAAAATTCATTCTTCTTCAAAAGGAAGGTCGTAATTTGTTTCTTATGGCCTAAATCCTTTCCAACTATATCACAAATTCAACGAAAAAACTTAAAAAAATGTTAAAAAAAATCTGAAAAAAAAAAAGAAAAGAAATAAATTGAATCCAAAACGTCAAAAAAAAAATCCAAAAAAGAAAAATGAATTGAAATCTGAACCTGCCTCCGTCCATAAGTATCCGAAACAATCCCCCAACTGTAAGCTCCGATGAGCATGCCGAGAAAGACGACGCTGGTGATCAAGCTCTCTTCCCTGGCGGAGAGATCCCACTGAGCCTGCACGGCGGGGCCGACGAACGAGAGCAGCATCATCTCCATGGCCTCCCCGATCCACCCCATCCCCGCGTAGAACAGCACGAAGATCTGGAACTTCCCGAACCCCGATTTCGTCAGCGACTCGTCCACCGTGTACGTCGATTTATCTAATTCTTCCATCTGGAAATTGCGAAAGTCTTGAACTAATCAGTACTAATATCAAGTTTAATATTTCAATTGAAAGGGAAGGTGAAAGGAGGGATTAATGGAGGAAATGCGTTTGGAAACTTACCATCATTTTGAGTATTTTTTAACTTCAAGAGATTTTTTGTGTTAGTTTGCTGTTTGAGAAGAGGGAAGGGAAAGAAGAGTGGTCAGGTGGGAACGGAGATCCGCCATTGTCGTAAGAACGGAAAATATAACAATAAGAAATGGTCGGAGAAGTCAACGGTCAGAGATAGTTGGAGCGTATACATCTATTATCTAAGCAACTGATTGAATTAATCGAAACTGTTTCTATTTAGTGGGCCTCATGAATGTTCATTTGAGACTTTGATTGCTCTCCTTTTTTTGGGCTGGACTACGATATTGCAATTTGCAGAATTACATATAAAAAATAAAGAATTTTGTAGATGCGGGAAATGATTATTAGAGTTGGTTATCTTAGACTTTGGTCTTTGTAAATAATAAACAAAATATGTTCATATTATTTTCCCAGCGCACAATACATTTTTTTTTTCTAAACAAGCAAAAGCAATTAACAGAATCCCCTGATAAATCACAGAAAAATTAACTTCTTTCGAAAATTGCAAAGAAACTGAAGGAATTACACCACATTATATGATGGAACCTTCTATTGACAAAAAATTATTCAAAAGATATAATCTTCAAAAGTAAGCACTGAAAATACATAAAAAATGAGTACAAAGCAACAACAAAACAAGATAACCATAACATCCTCAACAAGAAACACAAAATAAAATAACATAGCACAACATAACATAAAAGTTCTCGTGCTATTTAGAAACAACATTTGCTACAAAATATCTCAAGTACCACATCAGCACATTAAAAACAGAAACAACACTCATACTACTACTTAAACAAACTTTTCTCAAACCATAGTTCACAGAAACCTGCACATAAAGAAACAAGTCAAGTATTAGAAAACCATAAAACAATAAATTGAGGGAAGAATTAAGTAAAATAAACATACCCTTTTCAACGCCTTCTCTCTCTAGCATAATCCTCATCACGACGCCTCTCATCTCTCTCTCTCCTAGAATACTCCCGCCTCGCATCATCACCGTCATCATACCTCCCTCTCTTATACTCACTCTCTCTCTCATCACGCCTCGAATCATCATCATAATATCTTCCCCTCTTATAATCACTCTCTCTCCTCCCATCATATCCCACATCACCACCATCATCATGATGATATCTCTCCTCTCTTTCCCTCCTAGTGACATCATCGCGCCTCTCGGTGACATCATCGTAACGTGCTCTTTTAGCATCGCGTTCGTGTGATTCTCTATGTTCTTTCTTAACATCATGTTGCGCCCTTTCACGTGCATCTCTCTCCTTGTTAATACCGTCGTTCCTTTCATACCTCGCCCTTTTAACATCATCATATTTATCGTCTCTTTCCTTCTTAACACCATCATCTTCCAAATTAGGGTTTTCTCTTTTGGCCGCGCGTCTGTAGTCATCTTCTCCTCTTCCTCTCACCTCTCTTTCTCTCTCCTCTCTTCTGTTAGCCGCTTTAGAATCATTTCTCGCCTCAACCCTATCCTCTTGCCTTTTATTGCCACTCTTTTCATGTGTGTCTTCTCTTTTAACCTCGCGCATTTTATACTCACCTTCTCTTTCTCTCTCCTTCCTTCTATCCTCTACTATCACCTCGACCCTATTCTCTTGCCTTATCACATTCCTCTCATTTCCGTCCTTCGCAAGGGCGTTTCGGTCTTTTTTACCACGTGTTGGCGCATCGGAATCCGTGCCACCATCAGAATTTTCACTATCGGAATCATGTCTTCTCTTCTTTATCTCTCTCCCCCTTTTCTCCCCTCCTCTCTTCACTTCTCCTCTTCTTTTGATTTCCTCTCTCTTCACTTCTTCTCCTCTTCTCTTGCTCTCTTCTCTCTTCCTTGTAGTTTCTCTCTCATCACTACTTTCATCTGTCGACTCATCTGTATCGTGCCTCTTATTACCAGATTTGGAAATCCTTTTAGCCCTAATATTATCTTTCAATTCGTCTTCAGAATCGGAATCATGTCTTCTGCTTTTGATAGGCAGACTTTGTTTCTTCTCTCCAACTCTCTTTCTTTCTCTCTCATCCTCTGATTCTGACTCTGAATCATGCCTTTTCTTGCTCTTTGAAACTTGTTTCTTCTCTGCTGATCTCTTTCTTTCTCTCTCATCCTCTGATTCAGATTCTGAATCATCAGAATCATGCCTTTTTTTACTCTTTGAAACTACTCGTTTCTCTTTCTTCTCTGTTACTCTCTTTCTTTCTCTCTCATCCTCTGATTCTGACTCAGAATCATGTCTTTTCTTACTCTTTGAAACTACTTGTTTCTTCTCTGTTACTCTCTTACTTTCTGTCTCATCCTCTGATTCAGAATCGTCAGAATCATGTCTTTTCTTACTCTTTGAAACTACTCGTTTCTTCTCTGTTATTCTCTTACTTTCTCTATCATCCTCTGATTCAGAATCATCAGAATCATGCCTTTTCTTACTCTTTGAAACTACTCGTTTCTTCTCAGTTGTTCTCTTACTTTCTCTCTCATCCTCTGATTCTGAATCATCAGAATCATGTCTTTTCTTACTCTTTGAAACTACTCGTTTCTTCTCTGTTACTCTCTTACTTTCTCTCTTATCCTCAGATTCTGACTCTGAAACATCAGATTCAGATTCAGACTCAGAATAATCACTCTCCTGTTTCTTACTCCCTTTCTTTTTCCCCCTCTTCTTTTCTCTCTCTTCCTCTGAATCAGAATCAGATTTCCTATGTTTTTTCTTTTCAATTTTTCCTTTCTTCTTTTTAGAATCTTTTGTGCTCTTCTTTTCGCTTTGGTCCTCCTTGTCTTCAATCAATTCGCCAGATTCCAAATCGCTCTCTATTTCCTCTTCCTTCTTCTCTTCTTCAATCTTTATTCCTAAAGCAGCCCTCATGGTTTCTAACTGTTTCTCTTTCCTTGCCGCAATTTGATGGCTTTGTGTACCACCATACCTGAAATAATGGATTTGTTTAAGGTTTAGGGTTTAGGTCAAACAAATAGTAAGTAAAAGTAAGTATAAATCAAACTCAACGGTACAAGCTAACAGGTAGAACTAAGAGAATTAAAACATGAATAAATAAACATAAAATTGTGTAAATATAAACAAAATGAAGTTAAAAAGATTCCATTCAGCCATAAACAACCAAATTAAATACAAAAATGTTGTAATTTCTTCATCCAGGACCAATAATAAAACCAGAAATCAAATTCTCCATCAAATTGCAGCTCAATTATACTCAAAAGATCAATCTTTACAAAGAAAAACCAAGCAAAAACAAAAATAGAGTTAAACAAAAGTAACCAAGTACCGTTTATCAGCTCTAACGATCCTACCCCCGCCCGCCATCTCCTCCATCTCCTTCTCAGCTTCTGCCTCAAGCTCCTTCCTCCTCACATCCACCCGCTCCTCAATCTCCTCCTCACTATACTTTTCTTCATCCTGCAGACTTTCCCTCAGCAGAACAAGCTGCACCTCTATCCGCCTTTGTCGGTCGTGCTCCAGTATGTCCTTGTTCGGCTTCCTCACTCCGCCGGCGAAGCCGCCGGAACCCGGCGGCGGCGGGCCCGAAGGCTTGTTGGTGCGAGGTCTCACGAAGAACTTGTTCGTTTGCACGTACCCGTTCGTGCCCGATCCGCGCGCGGTTTGCAACCCGATTCCGTTGTACATGGTTGAGAACCTGAGATCGAATTGAAATGTAAAGAAGAGGGGATTGAAAATTGAAAACCTAGATGAAGGAGAGAGAATTGAGTCGGCTTCGATTTGGGGGAGGATAGATGGAGAAATTGATCTGAATTCCGGAATTGGAGTTCTGGATTGTGTAATAATAGGGATTTTGAATCCGAAGATAAATACTGGGGTTTGAGATGATCTCAAGTTGGGATGTCAGATTGGGCTTAAGGCCCAATGAAGAAATAAGAATTAGTAAACGGAATTAGCCCAACGATTAATATAAAGAAGAGGATGTCATCATAAACTTGAACACTGGGGCCGTAAGGCAATTCCACGGAATATATTCTATGTTTTTTTCTTTTTTCTTTTTTTAAGATTCAACCACGCTATCAATGAGTTAAATAAAAGACTCGATACTAAATACGTTTGGTAAGAATTGAATTTAGGATCTCTACCTAAAGATCATGTGTGTCTAACCGCTTGATCTAACAAGTTTTGACGATTTATTTACTTTTATTATTTAAAGTTTCTGTTTTGGGCAAATGTGATACTGTCCATTTTTTCGATCTTCGGTGACAATTTTCTGAGTACAGAAATATAACTACTCATAACGTCAAATGGATCATCTCCAAAACATTCCATTTTCCGATCTTCTGTGACATTTTTCTGAGTACAAAATATAATGAGTCATATCATGAAACGGGTCATCTTCAAAACATGCCTTTTTTCATTTTTTGTGACAAATTTCTGAGTACAAAAATATAATGAGTTATACCATGAAACAAGTCATCTACAAAACATTTACGTATATGCTGAGCGTATACACCAGTTGGATTTCATACTATGGTCATTTAAGATACAAGAGACTACCTTCGCTCCGTTTCGGATTAATTATTTCATATTTTTTTACAAAATTTCGTTCGTAGATATTTTATAATTTTTTGTAGGGATTGTTGAATAGAATTTTATTTTGAACCATTAGTTATTAATTTTTAATTTCCAAGGGAGAGGACAATAATGGATTGAACCTTATCGCATACCGCAATATCACGTCCAGTGATATCAGTTAAGTGATGTTTCAGTTATGTAACTCTTCTGGAAATTCTTTGGAACAAATTTACACTTGTCGATTTTTCAAATATGTATCAGTGAAATATTCACAAAATTTATCCTTGGGTTTTAAAATTTAGGGAGCCGATACATCACGACGTTACTGTAACGACAGTATATAAAAACTGAAAATAGTATATACAAACATATGAACTGAAAACAAACAGTATATAAAAATTCATTTTATAAAACAGTATATATTTAAAAAAAATGAAAACAGTATATACAAACATATAAACTGAAAACAAACAGTATATAAAAATTCATTCGGTAAACATTATATATTTAAAAAAATGAAAATGGTATATTGCGTATATAGAAACGTGAGAAAATAATATATAATTTCAATATGTCGCTACAGGGTAGCTACAGTACCCCTGGCGTGATTTCTAATTTCCCTAAAATTTATCCTTGGGTTTTACCATCTTGCACCTGAGTATTTTGAAAAAAATATTAGAAATATATAAATAATAAATTATACTAAAGATTAACTTATGAGCCATGATTTATACAAAAGCTTAAACTAAGAGATACGAGAAAAAACCTTATTAATTCTTGGAGTCCAACTAAAATAATGGAAGTAATGGGAGTGGCCTTGAAATTGTATAATCAAGAAAGGAGGAGAGAAATGAAATATGCCACATTTGTTCTTTCTAAATATTTACTCATAATTTTAGAATTTAGATACATTGTATCTTTTAAATTCTAATACTTGTTTTCACACATTGCATCTTTTAATTATATATGGTTAAAATTTCCATGCAAGATTATCACGTTCCATATTTAACATGTCATTTTTGGTAAAATACGGATAATACGGGCCGAATTATTTTCTTGTCAAAAAGGTGTATTGTTATTTGTTGTTCCATGTTATTGGATTGGAGACGTGAAGTTTGTGTTTTTATAAAGTTAGGAAAATACGTGTATATTACATATATTGGCGAATTGAACAAATATGATTGAAATAGTGAATTAGAATGAAATAAATTAGAATGTTTAATTTAGTTGTTTACAAGATGTAAAAGTATGGAATAAATGAATTCTTCCCCTCTTCCATTTCAAATAAATCAATATTATTTTAGCTCTGTTCCTTCTATTCCATTCTTCTAACTTATTAAACATTACTGAACAAAATCAACTAATCACTCTTCTGATCTGTAATGACATGATTCTGTAATTTCATTTGGTTCTAAACACCTATATTGTAAATCTAATTATAACCATTAATAATATTTTCAAAAGGACTATAACTATTTTCTCATGCAAACTTAATTGCAAAGAAACAACAAACAGCACCAGAAAAACATGATGAATTTAGGGGAGATACATTGAACTCAAATCAAATCCACTGCACAAATAATTCTTTATACTTGATGCATATTCCAAATTCTAATCTTTCACTGCTCTCATACTTTCATAAAGTGCCTGTTCGGCATCAGTACAATAGGGAGGAATAGTGAAATATCTACTCTATTTCGAGTTATTCCAGCCGAACAATGTAAGAATAAGTTGGATTAGACCTATAAAATAGTGAAATTTTTTATTCCATAATTGAGATGGAATTGGCTATTTCATGAATTAAGCCCAAATTTAAGATAAAAATAACTTTATCTATTTCAACTATGTCCTACGTGACATAACTACTCCATTTTTCCTTTATTAAAAAAAAAAAACTACTCCATCTTTCTTCTATCTTCTACGCATAAGCACAAAACGTCATAACCGCCTCCGTGCTAGGTTCTCCATCATTTTTCCGATGGTTCTCCAGTGAAATAATTCATTGAACAACTATATACAAATAAATTATTTTTTCTCTCTTTAATAAGTGTATCAACTATATTTTCGTTATTCACTTCTCTGCCCATAATATGTTGCTTGCTCTTTTTTTTTTTTTGCTTCGAACGACTATTAAAAATGTGTTGAGAATATATGCAACGTCATAACAATAATTGAAAAGTGTTTAAGAATTATTTATATAAATACTTATTTGAGTTGTGCTTCAATTTATCATCTACTATTGTACTTTTATTAAATGTTTATTTTATTCTGACGCTACTTTTTGCATTTGTAATGCAATGGAAAAAAATAAAATATTCTACACTATTTTTTCTTGTTTTGTTTTCGTAATGGAACATTTATTTTATTTTTTTTTACTATTTATTTTTTTATTTGTAAAAGTTTTTGTTCTATTTTTTAATCTTAAACAAATGGAAATTTTTGCATACAAAAAATAAATAATCAAAATCAATAGTAAGGATAATTTGGTCATTGATAATTATAACCAATATTTGTATTCTATTAGTCACGCCGAACACGCATGGAATAAAATTGAATAGTTGGTTATTTTTTATTTCTTATTCTATTATTCTATGTGTTGCCGAACGAGCCCTATGTTTAAATCAAATTATTCATTTAATTAACTTGCCGAACGTACATGAAATAAAATTGAATAGTTGTCTATTCTCAATTCCACTATTATTTTATTCCGTGCATTGCCAAACGGGCCCAAAAGAATAATGTTTTTTTTAAATATAAACACATCCTTTATGAAAGATACTTGAACTCCATTCCACTTTCAGCACCTCTTCACCAATTCCTACCTTTTTCTATCATTAAAAAAACAATTAATTTCAAAAACCATTTCCTTTGACTTATCATATTTTCCTTTCATTTCTACCATCATTTAAGAAAATACAGAGCATCAGATGTTAGAAATCCCCTCTCTCTCTCTCTCTCTCTCTCTCTAAGTTCTTTATTGGTACTTCTCCACCGAACCTGAAATTTAGATTAAATATTAGATTTTGTTACGTAAAATTATACAATTCGAAGATATCTGAATGATTTAAAGGAATTAAAACAAATTTAAATATTACTTAAGTAAACAAATTTATCAAAAAAAAAAATTGAAGCAAAACAAAGTACAATCATATTATTTTAACCTAAACACTAAACACTGGTACCAGATACAATTAAAGAAAATTAAACGCATGCACAGACAAACATAACTTATTACAAACATAATAGATCAACAAGTCTTTCCTTAAGCATCAAAACCAAATTAATTTGAACCAAGGAGCAAAAAAGCACTTTCTTATTTTTACTTTTCTGTCAGGTTATCAAATATCAGTTCAAGCATACTCAAAAGAATCATTCTTCACAAAAAAAAAAGCAAGGTAAAAGTATCAAATACCCTTCTCTTTCTCTCTCCTTCTCAGCTTCTTCCTCGAGCCCCTTTCTCACCTCATCCAATCGCTCCTCAATCTCCTTCTCACAATACCCCTGTTCTTCCAGCGTTTCTCTCAGCAAAACAAGCCTCAATTCCACCCGCCTTTGTCTCTCGTGCTCCATTATCTCCTTACTCGGCCTCCTCTCCCCGGTCGCAACGGACGTCTTGCCGGCGGCGGCGGAGCGAGGCCTGGCGGTGAATTTGTTCGATTGTACGTAGCCGTTGGAGCCCGATCCGCGAGCTGTTGGGACTCCAACTCCATTGTACATTATTGAGATTGAGGAATTAAGGTTTGGAAAAGAGAGAAAATCGTAAAACGAAGTTGGGGGGGAATGAATAGGGTCGGTTTTGGGGGATTGTTTGAAAATATATGTAGAAATATAGAAATGGAATGTTTTGGGGGTGTTTGGATGCACAAATATTTGCTAGGATGGGGTAGGATAGTGTAGGGAATTTATAGGGATTAGAATCTTTATATTTGAATTTCTTCAAGGAATTTGTAGGAAATAAGAAATAGCAATGTTTATAAATAAAATAATATTTTTATAACAAACAAACAAATAAATAAAAATAAAAAATTTGAAACCTAGTCGTGAATATATTTTTTTTTAAATTAGCCGTTAAAAATTACTTTTTGATTGTCTAAAAAAATACATTTTTTCTAATTTTTTACATGAGTTTCCATAAAGTCATCATCCTTCTTCAAATTCTCTTTTTAAAACTACTTTGTTATTGTCTCAAGAAGAAAATTTACTTTTGCAAACTAGCTATTATAGTTTCTAAAAAGTCATTATTATTCTTCAAGTTCTCTTATATTCATCATTATTCATTTTTAGTTACATCAATATATTTATTTTTCATTAATGAAGAGAAGAAAAGGAGGAATTTGACATGAATAATATATTTTTTTTATCAAAAATACTCTTAAAACTTCAATATTATCAGGGGAAGGGTGGGGTGAGTATGTGAAAATTTTAGTATTTTTTTCTTATCCTAAACAAATCAAAGACTTTTTTAGACATTCAACAAGCCCCAAATTGATTATTTTTTGGGCTCAATTTCTATAATTTCTTTTTTTTAATTCTAATCCAAAATTTCACTACATATTCCTAAACAGAGACGACCATATGGGTAGGCCAACCAAGTCGCCGCATAAGACCTCGAGATACGTAGGGTCTCTCAGTGTAAATTTATAGTTGACTTTTGTAGCAACAAAAAGTAAAATATACAAAATCCAATATAAGTGCGGTGTAGTAAAGTTGGTTTGACAAATGAGTTGATATTCAAAAATAGCCCTAGGCACCTGAGTTCAACTCCCCTTGTGCTATGATATTTTTTTTGTTTGTGAAATTTTGATTCAAGGAACCAATATATTTTTTCCAGTTGTAATTAGGTATTTTTCTTTGTTGTTATATTAGTTTGTATAAATTTATATGTTTTTCTTATGCACAATAACCGTAACTTACCAAAATTTCAATTTTAAAAAATAAAAAATAATAATCAAGTTTAGCCATAGCCTAGGGCCTCCTAAAACTCAGGACCGGCTCTGTCCTAAATGGTCATCCAAATATATATTTTGAAGAGTTCAATATTTATTTTTCTTATATCCTAGATGAGCCTAAGATTTTCCTAGACATCCTCACAAGCCCTTAGTTAATAATTCCTTTTCTAACCTAAACCCACAAAATTCCGAACCATCAAGCAAGCGTGAATCAGAAATTTGATAGGAACCGGATTTGAAATTCCAGTTTCCTGATAACCGAGAATTCAAATCCCAGATTTCCAATATCAGGTTGGGTCCAATAAACCGTTCCATTGCAGGCCCAAAAAATAAAAGACAAAAAGAGTACAAAATGGAATGAGCCCAAAGCAGAGGGAGGCTGAGATAAGCTTGAATCACGCAGTATATAAGCAGCCACTTCACACAGTTAATACAGAGCTCCCTTGGATGAAAACAGAGCAAACTATTGAAGTCATTGGTCATACAAAAATATTTCTTTTATATTTTATAACAATTTCCTTGAATATTAATATTAATATTAATATACCAGTTCATTAATACATCCTTTTTAAAAGATACTTGAACTAAATTCCACTTTCAGCACTTATCCTTTGCGTCTTCACCAATTCCTGCCGTATTCTTTTCTTTTCCCTCTCTCTCATCTAATCCAATTTTCCAATTAAATATTGTATTAAATGTTAGCTGTTTTCAAAATTCATTTTCTTTGACTATTAGGAAAATATCGTTTTCTTTTTGACCATTTATCCCTTTTTCTTTCATTTCTCACCATCCTTTCTTTTTCCATACATAGCATATCATATTAAATATTCTCTCTCTTGTTCTTGCACCACTTCATGATTGAACATCTTCAATTCTGAGAGAGAGAGAGATTAGAAAGGATAAAAGTAGGGAAAAGCGAATCCTGATTTTCTCTTCTTAGTGAGAGAGAGACAGAGCAGAGACAGAGACTTAGTGCTATATAATGCATTGCTTAACCCTTGAGTTTTGCATACATGTCTCTGTCAGAAGCATATCTTACGGTACTTACCTCTTTTTCTGGACTTCTTTCTAACTCCCCCCACTTGTTCCTCATATATTGCCTCTCTCTCTCTCTTTCACCTTCTTTGGCCCTAATTTCAATCCCTTTCACTTTTAATATTACACTTATCACATGTTTATTTGATGCTTTAACCCATATAAATCTCCCCTCACAATCTCTTTCAAAGCAGTTTTGAAACTTCAATCTCTTTAATGGCGATTTGGCACACTGCCCTCAACTTCCTCTCACTCGTATGTCTCGCCACCTGTACATCCGCCATTGGAGCAAACTGGGGAAGTCAAGCCAGCCATCCATTGTCACCAAGCATAGTCGTTCAAATGTTGAAAGACAATGGGTTTCAAAAGGTGAAGCTGTTCGATCCAGAACAGGGGATCATGGAGGCTTTGAAAAAGTCGGGAATTGAAGTCATGGTCGGAATTCCTAATGATTTGCTTGACGGGTTAGCAGGTAGCGAAAAGAGAGCGGAAGAGTGGGTCGCGAAGAATGTTTCTACGTTTGTGAAGGATGGCGTTGATGTCAGGTTGGTTGATATGTTTCTCTCTCTGTAGAACTTCTTGAATAATTTTGATTGTTTGTTATCCTGATATTTTGTTTAGTTTTATCTCTCTCTATAAATTTTGCAAAATTTGCATAATATTTCCTTTTATAATTTCCAGATTTTAATTTAGGCTTGTTTCTCTCAATAAGTTTTGCACAGTTTTGATGTGTGTCCTTATGCATTGTTTCCTCAATCTCTAGAATTTTTGCATAATTTTGATTATTTGTTTTAGTGATATTTAGGTTAGTCTTCTCTCTCTCTCTCTCTCTCTCTCTCTCTCTAATTTTGCATGAAGTCTCTTTATAATTTCCATAATTTTGATTATGTTTGCTAAGGTTTAGGTTCTGTTTTTATTAGGGGTGTCAATGGATTGGTTTCGGGTCGGATCCAGGGAGTATCCACATGCGAATCCAATTTAAATTCAAAAGATCCAGATGCGAATCCAAATCTATTCAGAAAATGAAGATCCATATGCGAATCCAAACCCATTAATGAAACGGATTTCGGATTGAATTTTAGATTATGTCATCAACTTCAAAAGAAAATTATAAACGAGTAAATCCAATAAGATACGTGATTTCTTCCCCATTTTTTCTACCAAATATTCAACCTAATTAATTTCTTACCTATATCTTATAAGATAAGTGATTTCTTCCCATTTTTTTTTTTGCATTTATTATTTTGTTACTACGTATACATATTACTATATATATTCATTAACATTTATATATTAATTGTCGGATTCATATCGGATTTCGGATTCGGATCTATGCGAATCCAATAAACTAGTGGATTTTTTCAAAAATTCAAATGCGAATCCATTTTGCTATCGGATATATTTTTTCGATTCACATGCGAATCCATTAATTCTGATTCGGATCGAGTTATCGGATTATGGGTATCCATTTACACCCCTAGTTTTTCTCTACAAAATTTTGAACAATTTTGATTATTTATGTTAATGCATTGTTTTCTCTCTAATTAGCATTTTGATTGCAGGTACTTAATTATAATTAATTAATATATATCTTCATATCTTCGTTAATATGTGATTAATTGTTTTCTTTGAATAATTAATGAATATCTTATATTTTTGTCAGTTTATATAATTTCTTTAAATGACATATACAGAAGTTAATGCTAATGCATGTCAACATAAAGGACCACATAAGGATATATGTCGAAAATCTTATTAAATTAACATATTATTTGTTTTCATTTATGGACATTATCTTACTAATCCCTTCTCAATTATTTCACTAGTAGTTGGATCATCATAGTTTTCCATTAATGCCTTTATGCCTAAACCAATTTACACCACAAAATTAATAAAATTGAATTTTCTTCATTAATTATTTTGATATAATACGGCACCATATCATATCATGTATTAATGTCCTAAAGTAACGTAATTATATTCTAAACATACATTTAATTAAATTATATTCCCCAAATAATTTCATTTTCTCATACAGGTATGTGGCGGTGGGAAACGAACCATTTTTAAGGACATATAACGGCAGTTATTTAAACATAACATATCCAGCCATACAAAACATACAAGCCGCGCTAATAAAAGCCGGTTTAGGCAACCAAGTTAAAATCACAGTACCGTTAAATGCTGATGTGTATAATTCGCCAAGTGGCAAGCCATCTGATGGTGATTTTCGATCGGACATACACGATTTGATGGTTCAAATCACTTCGTTTCTGAATGAAAATAATGGCCCTTTCACAGCCAATATTTACCCGTTTATTAGCTTGTACAACGATCCGAATTTTCCTTTGGATTACGCATTTTTTCAAGGGTCGGCTTCTCCAGTGGTGGATGGATCGATTGTTTATAACAACGTGTTTGATGCGAATCTGGATACTTTAGTATCTGCTCTGAGTAAAAATGGATTCAGTAAGTAATATTTCTTATTGTATAATGATTGATCACTAGATATATTGATTCAGTATACATAACAGTACATATACAATCATCTCAAAATAACAAAGTACCTATCTACAAATCCAAATTACTTAGATTAATTTCATGCGTAGCTTTCAAAATTTGGAAATATCAAATTTATCCTTCTACACTTGCAATTATCAAATGTATCCTTACATATATTTCAGGTAACATGTCAATAATAGTTGGAGAAATCGGGTGGCCGACCGACGGAGACATGAGTGCCAATTTACAATACGCCCGTCAGTTCAATCAGGGTTTAGTGACTCATCTTTCAACGAATCAGGGAACTCCGTTAAGGCCAGGGACTGTAGATGTGTATCTTTTCAGTCTGATAGATGAGGATTTAAAGACCATCCAACCTGGAAATTTCGAAAGACACTGGGGCATTTTCAATTATGACGGAACACCTAAGTACCAACTTAGCCTTACCGCCACAAATACGTCAGGTACCGCTTCAAGTATTTTTAAATGACATAAATTGCGTGTATATTCGTATAAAACACATATACTTTAGCAAGAGTGAAAATGCCATGTATATTCCATAAGCCGGGCGAATATTGTAGATAATATTGGGTATTCTTTGTTAATTAATTTCCTTTCAAATATTTCATAATTATATTAATTTCGTAATTTATATATTTTATACATAATAAATAACTAGGTTAAATTGTGATAGGTACACTAGTAGCGGCAAAGGGGGTAGAATACTTAGAGCAGAAATGGTGTGTTCTCAAGCCATCTATCGGTCTAGACGAAGAAAATATCGGGCCGAGCGTCAGCTATGCTTGTGCCAACGCAGACTGCACTAGTCTTGGCTATAAAACATCCTGCGCAGATCTCGATACAAGGGGAAACATATCATATGCATTTAACAGTTATTATCAAATGAACGATCAAGATGAGAGGGCTTGTGATTTTAATCACATTGCCACTGTTACTACTGAAAACCCTTCTAATAGTAGTTGTAGGTTTAATATTATGATAGAGGCGAGTATCGCAGTTAGTTGGAGATTTGTGGAATATTCTTCTTGGGGATGGATTGTCTTGCTCCCTTTTTTGTTCATAATTTTTTGAAATAATGATTTGAGTATGTTTGAAATTTTTTTCGTTATTTTTTTGTAGTTATTTGATGATATGAAGTATAGAAGGAAGATTGCATTACATTATTCTTTGTAATTACAAAATTTCTTGAATAAAATATGGAAACAGCCTATAATCCAATTCCCAATTTCTACAAGACAACAGAATTCTGGAATTGGATTCTAGCATTTAGCACCTCAAAAACAGAATATCGGCCCAATTGACTTATTTCCTATTAGCCCATATATATTTAATAAGTTGGTTCTAAGTGTCACAACTTGTGTGGTAAACCGTGCAACTAAATGGAAGAAATTAGATAAGACTTGCTACACAGATATATTCACAGAAAATGGGATTAGAAAGTACGAGTTATGTGCGTTATCCAATAAGCCATTTGTGCTCCCGCTCTCTCTCTCACCTGTCGTGCCTTCTTCTCTGCCTCTCTCTCTCTTTGTTCTCTCACTCATTTCAACCCAAAAACAGATAGTTTCTCTTTCTTTGTCCCTTTTTGTTTGGATAGATTGATATTTGCATGACTAACACGAGAGGAGAAGGAAACCCATTAAGAAAAATCTAGGAGATATCAATGAGGTAATGATAAGATGCTGATTTCTCTCTCTCTCTCTCTCTCTCTCTCTCTCTTTTTCTTTCTCCCAACATTTTTGTTTGAAATTCTTACAGTATCTGACCAGAGAAATTTGGGTACTTTCCATATCGTTAGACAGATATTTTGGCTATGATATTCCATATTGTTATAAAAATATTTCATTTTAACTGATAATATTTTATTTTCTTACTAAATGATAGGGGGTGGGGTTAAGAGACAGAGCTATCAGGACTCAATTTTTGTACTTTTTCTTATATTCCGAAGCAGTGAAGAACAATTCTTCTCTTGGCTTAAAAAGATTTGAAATTTGAATTCTTTTTGGTAGTGGATTCAGCAATTTGTTGGTTCAAATCGCATTTAATTTCATTTTCTGATAGCTAATTATCCTTGTAATGCGAAAGCTACTTGATATTATAAAAAATTCCAAGTTCTGAAAAATGTGGGCTATATTTCATGAGCTTCATGAGCAGTTCAATGGTTTCATTCAGCCAAGTCAATTTAACCATCAATAATAAAAGGAGACTCAAAACAAAACAGCATTGCACAAATTACATGTACTCCACCACAATTTCCAAACGAAAAAACTCCAGAAATTTAATCCCATTCGCAAAATACAACAAGAGAAACAAAAAAGAAAATAACAAACCGTGGTGGCAAACCATCTTTCCTGAAGATGAAAATAAAGACGAAATTCTAGACTCAAACTCAGACTCAGAATCAGACTCAGAATCAGAAGGAGAGAAGTTCGAATCATGGAGACGAAAAGCCGAGGCGATAATCGAACTAAGAGAGGCGCAAGAAGATGTGAGAAACGAAGAAGAAAGAGCTTGGGAAGATTGGGTTTTTTCGGAGGGGCAAAACGGTAATTTCACAGATTGGGATGATGGAAATGGAGAGGATTTGGGAGAGAGTATTAGTGATGATCCGAGAGAGGTGATTAGGGAAAAAGGGATTTTTGAGGCGATTCAGGCCACGATTGGTGAGAATGATGAGGATTTGTTGTTTGAAGATCGGGTTTTTAAGTACGCCTCTTTGAACTCGGTATGTTTGTATCGTTTTTTGGTTTTTGATTTTTGGGAAATTTGCACAAAAGCCCCTGTGTTATGCTTAAATTGAAAAAAATCCCTCTATCCTTAAAAAAAATGGAAAAAAGTCCCTTGAAATCTTCACTAAGAGTGTTAAGTAGTCCCTATAAAAATATTATACATGGGAATTTAGGCATAATGAAGGGCTTTTTTTTGTGATTTTTTTTGTCCCTATAAAATCTTAACCTATAATATTTTTATGTCTATGTGTACAGAAAATGTCTAAAATGTTTTTGATTTTTTATATATTTTTTGTAGGCTAAATTTATTGCTTTATTGATTCTGATTCCGTCAGCTGTGGGTTTTGTGGTTCATGATTATGTTCTCATGCCATTTTTAGACAGGTTAATTTTTTACTTTCTCAATTTTAATTTTTGAATTTATCAACAATTTACATAAAACTCCCCTCCCTTTTCAATTTATAAATAACAGAGGTTTTTTTTTTTGTGCAAATTTCTGATAGTTCAGGAAATTTTTGCAAGTTTTAAAAATATACGCCTTTTTAATTTAGGCATTTTGATTTTTGAATGTATTAATAATTTGCTTAAAAATCCCCTCCCATTTTAATCATTACAATATCAGCAGTAAATTTAACAGACGGGGGCTTTCTTGCAATTTTGTGATATTTCAGGACATTTTTGCAAATTTCAAAAATAAACTCGTTTTTAATTGATTATTTAGGTATGTGAAGAAAGTTCCGTTGGCTGCTGAGTTGCTCGACGTGAGAAGATCGCAGAAACTGCGAATGGTGAAGGAGTTGAAGATTGAAAAAGCAAGATTCACTTTCGAGGTTGAAATCGGAAAATCGCCGCCTCTTTCTGACGAAGAGGTCTGGTGGGAATTAAGGCACAAAGCGTAAGCTCAATGTTTTTAATTATATGTGTGTGTGTGTGTGTGTGTGTGTGTGTTGTTGATTAAGGTAAGATTCTCAAAACTTTGAAATTCCCAAACTAACCCACTTTATCTACTTCATTCTCAATATGACCCAAAAGGGATTTTGAAAGGTTGTTCTCATTTTCAAAAAATGTACCGCAATTTTATGATATGATACTAATTTTTGTTCTTTTCACTGGTTTGTATTTTTTTCTCAAAAAGAAAAAAAATGACGGACTTTGTAAGTATTGTATTATTATTATTTTTTTTAAATAACAGATTTTTTAAAATTAAAAACTGGGTTTGTTTGAGTATTTATATGTCTTTTTGGTTAGTTTGAGAATCTTATGGATTAGCTCCTAACATATAATTTTGTTGAATTATCTGGAAAATTAACTATTTTATATATTTTGTGATTTTTTCTGCTGATATATCAGTCTAGAAATGAGAGATGAATTGAGATTAGAGAACCGAAATGCATTTGCAAATATTTTATCCGACGGTGTCAACGGATTTGTTCTATTCTTACTCCTTTATTTTAATGAAAGCAAAGTAAGTTTTATCATCATAATTCATTAAATATCAAATAAATGATGTGTTTAATTTTAATACTTTCTAATTTTGATGTTGATTTTTATTATTCAGGTCGCGTTGCTAAAATTCACAGGATATAAATTGCTAAATAATATATCAGATGCTGGAAAAGCATTTCTCATTATCTGTATAAGCGACATTTTTCTAGGGTAATAATTAAAATTCCCCCAATAAAATTACTTTTTTTAGAACAAATTTAGGGTTTGTTTAATTTTATCACTTGAATTTAAATCAGGTACCATTCAGAGGAAGGATGGGATGCGGTAATAGAGATGTTTTTAGAGCGGTACGGATTAGAAGTGGATAGAGATGTAATTTCCATTTTTATTTTTACGGTACCTGTTGTGGTTGATACATTCTTCAAATTTTGGGTACGTATAAATTTTATATTTTTTTTAGTTTTTTTCTCACTTCCATTTGATATTTTTTTATTTACTTTAAATTTATTTATTCGTTGATTTTGCAGATGTTTAAGTACCTACCGAGATTGTCACAAAATGTGGCCAATATTGTTGAGGTAATGGAACGGCATTAGTGCAAATAATCTCATATTCAACACTAGATGATAGATTAAATGATAAGAAAGTAATAAATAATTATTGTTTTACTAGAAAAAATATTGATTCTTTTTCCTTTGTTTTTATCATTTTTGAGATATTTTACCAAGAGTTTTGCAAAAGTTTCCGCAAGTTTGCTTCTTGTTGTATGCAATAATTTTGTTCTCATTTAGTATGCAATTTGTCACGGATTTGTATGAAAAACTTGTAAAGTCATATGAATGACAAATTTGATGACATTATTTTATTTTTACCTCATTATCCTTATGTGGACTTGTGTTGACATTAAACCTTCATAATAGTTAATAATAAAAGTAATTTAATATATTAAACTTACATGACATGTTTAAGAAATTATACCTGAACAATGTAATACACAAAAAGTTAATAGTTACTAAACCTGTATAAAAGTAATTTAATATATTAAATTTGCGGGGCATATGTTTAAGATATTAAACCTGAACAATGTAATATACTAAAACTTAGTACTTACTAAACCCGCATAATTGATTCACCGATTGCACAATTTTATAAATAGGCAGCATAAGACAATTTTATATCCTCAAAAGGATTAAATTTCACTTAAAAACTATGCAGTTTGATACAACAAACAGCGACAGACCCACTAAAAAAGCAAGGTTATTAATTCTACTACGATAAAACACTTCCACCACCCAACTCATCCGCTCCATCAATGACAACAACAACTAAGGTAAGTAAGTACAACAAACAAACCTCTCTCATCTCCTCACTTCCCTCTCTATCCACCCTCTCATTCAATCCATGGTCATGGGCTGAGTAATACAGCATCTAAAGCGCGCTTTACGAACAGTCGAAGTAATCTCCAGCTCAGCTATCTCCAGCATCCTAACAACCTCCACAAACGTGGGACGATTGTCAGGGTTGGCGTCCCAGCAACGAGTCATGACTTCCGCCAGAGCAGGCAGACAGTCGTGAGGCACAGTCGGCCTCACGCCTTTGTTAACGACCGCAAATGCAGCCTGGACTGCAGTCATGTTGGAAAATGGGAGCATGCCTGTCATCAGCTCCCACAACACGATTCCAAAGCTGTACACGTCCACCTTTTGGTTGTACGGCCTGTGCTGTATCATCTCCCTGCGAATATGTATGTAGAATTTAGATGGATAGATTAGAAATTTAATGTATGGATTATATGAGCTTTGGTTTTTCGGACCGGAAACAAAGAGTGCGATACAAAATTGGAAATGCACAAGTACGATAATAAAGTTGCTACAGATCTGCCATGGGCCATTTTATATGTGTGTAGGATAAATGAATATAATCAGGAATTTACTGCATGAAAGATATGATATGTGGATTTTCGGGAACAAAAAATGCGATTCAAAAATGGCACAAATAAAATAACAAAGAATAAGATTGTCATGCAACCCACCACAAGACTAAGGTACAAACTTTATTAGCTTCAACTTATCAACTTTTCGCTAACAATGAATGCGATAAAATATGGTAAATGCGTAATAACTGCATGAATATTTCCATGGCTACATGAACTTAACATGATCACTAAATGCCAAAAGAACACGCATCTAAAAAGGCAATATACTAAAGGTAAGGTGAAATCTATGTAACAATTTATCCTCAAGCAACCAAAACAATGATATTACTTGACATTTAAAGAAACCAACTAGAGAAATAACTATGATATTAAATAAAAACAATCATCAAACAAAAAAGGTAAATTATTTCCAAAATAAGAATAATAATAAAATAATAATAATATTGATAATAATAATAATAATAATAATAATAAATAATAATTAATAAATATTTAATTAATTAAATAAGTAAATAATAATAATAATAATAATAATAATAATAATAATAATAATAATACTAAATAAATAAATAAATAACCAAACTTACGGAGCCATCCAGCGATAAGTCCCGGTCTCCGGAGTCATCCCCTCAGTCTGGACCTCAATCCTCGCAACCCCGAAATCCGCAATCTTAATCGACTTGTCCCCAAAAATCAACAAATTATCGGACTTCAGATCTCGGTGTATGAAACCCAAACCGTGCACATAAGCCATCCCTCTGGCCACGTCTAACGCTTGTTTGACGGCGAGTTTGAGAGGCACGGACCGGTTCTGACGACGCATCAGGAATTGTCGGACCGACCCGCCCTTCGCGTACTCGGTCACTATGCACCACACCATCGGCTTCCTGTAGATTTTGGATTGTTGGAAATTGAGGAAATTTTAAATTTGGATATTGGAAAAAGTTTGATAGTGGCAGGAAGTGAGATTTGGATTTTGAGATGAGTTTTGGAAGTTGTGAGTTTTAAATTTGAATTATCAAGCTTGGATTTTGAATTATTAAATTTGATAATTGGATTTGAATTTTGAATATTTCTTCCATTTCAATAGTTAGTCCCTAATTTGAAATTTAAGAAAAATAGAATATTCAATTTTGAAATTTGAGAAAAATTTAAAACACTAATCCTAAGATTTGAATTTTGAAACTTGAAATTTCAAATTTGAATTTTGAAATTTCAAACTTAATATTTGAATTTAAATTTTGAAATTTGAATTGTTTTTCCACTTCAATAGTTCATCCATTATTTGAATCTTCAAAATTTAAGAAAAAGACAGAATATTGAATTTAAAAATCGAAAATTGAAAACTGAAAGTTTAAAGTTAAAAATCTAATCCTAACCCTAACCCTAACTCTAACCCTAATTTGAAGTGAAATTTTGAACACTCAAATTTAAGAAAATTAGAACATCAAATCTTAAAAATTTTAAATTCAAAATTCGAAACCCAAACCCAAACCCTAAAACCAACATACCTGCAAGCCCCAACGAATCTGACGATATTAGGATGCCTCAAATTAGCGAGCATCATGACCTCCTGCACGAACTGCTGCTCCATCAGCTGCGCCCGTTCCGCGTCATTATCCGGCCTCTCGAGCAACTTAATGGCCACGTCCTCGCCATTATACGTGCCCTTATACAGCTTCCCGAACGCCCCCTGCGCAAATGGACTGCCCATGTTCAGCTTCCCCAAGTCGATGCTCCACTCTTCGTAATCCTTTAGGGTTTCAGTGGGGTAACCCGGGTCCATGAGCGCGCTGGCGAGAGCGTCGGTGGAGAGGGTGGAGGGGCGGTAGGACGGCTTGTAGATTGAATGGCTTACGGAGTAGTTGATGGGTTTGAGGCCGGGGTGGTTGAGCATGCCGGCGCGGGAGTCGGTCGAGCCGACGCTCGAGTTGTCGAGGGACATGGGGTGGTTGGTGGTTTGGAGACTATTGAGGCTGTCGATCGACATGTTGGAGCCCTCGCCGATTCCGAGTTTTTGGTAGAACGCCATGTCGTCGAATGTCAGGGCGAATGTCGGCAGTTGGGGGGTTTGCGCCCCGAATTTCGGGCCTTCCACCATTTCGGAGGGGAAATGATCTGTTGAGAAATTGGTTGGGGAAGTGAAATTAGTTGGTGGTTAGTGATTGAGATGGAATTGGAGGGGTGAAGAATGAGGATTTTTGTGGATTGAGTGGGTTGGTATGGTACATGAACTGGTGCTAGATATGGAAAGATTGTATGAGTTAATCAAGTTATGTAACTAGAATAGACACCAATTGAGGAAAGATAAGCCTAAAAAGGTGATTATTGATTAACGTAGATTGAGCTTTAGATAAATTAACAAGGAACTGCGATTGACAGCTCAAAATTACAGAAAACTATTCAGAAAGTCCCAAACAAGAACCCAAAACCAAACAAAAACAGATTTTAAGAGAGTTTTCAACAATTTAATCTGGAATAAAAATAACAAAAGAAATTAACACCTGAGGAGCAATACTGACCTTAATCAAAGGAAAACCTCGCTAAGCGCTACAAACGGTGAGTCGTAATTTGTGAAGAGGTGAGAATTTACGGGAATTTTAGCAACACTGGTGTTTGTTTTCTCTGATTATTTCTTTGTTTTTCCTTCCTCTCTTTTCCCCTTTTTAACCAGAGACAGAGAGAGAGAAGAGAAGAGAGAGAGACTAGTAGAAAGTGCAAGTCGTTGGTGCTTGGTTTCAGTGTTAAATATTAGGCTCTCACAGAACTTTACCATAGAAATCTATTTTTGAAGGAGTTTTTAAAAATAATTTATTTTTTTAATTTTAGAATTTATTTATGATGCTATGTTATTGTTCTTTTCAGAATTAAAAATTACGAAAAAATGTTTTTATAATTAAATGTGAAAGTAGGTAAAAATAGTTGTTTGAGTACATAATTATTAGCATTTTCTTTAGTTTAATTAAGTATGCATATGTTGCATTAAAAAAAATAAAAAATAAGAATTATAAAATATTATATCAACATTTTTTATTTCCTAATTTTCCTCTCTTTTAAACTGATAAATTAGTTTTATAGGGTGAAATATAGAACAAAAGAGTATTTCTTATAAAATAATTAAATGTGACTTATATGATAAATACATTTAATATGAATATTCAATAATAAATATAAAAATCTATGAAAAATATTTTTTGGATAGAACATTAATTATTTAATAATGTGAAATAAACAAGTGAAATTTCATAATTTCTTGTGTACACAAAAGTGTCTTCATAGCAATTAAATTTCATGCTCTCACACTCCCTGGGGTTAAGTGTTAATTCTACTAACAGGTCTTATAATTCGGTCGGTTAATATAATAATTAAGGCTCTTATTTCTGATTGGATAATTTAATTAAAACGACATATAATAATTGAGGGTCTTTTTTTTGATTGGTTAATTCAATTAAGAGGAATTTAGTATTGGGTTATTTTATATTGGGAACTTGGACCAAATGGTCCAAGCGTTACAACTTTGTTTAATAACGGATATTTCTCGGGTATTTGTCGTAAATTTATCGTGATATATACCACCAGTTGGTGTGAAAATCTCCTCCAGCTTCATATTAATGAATATCTCCATTCCCTCACTTTGCTAATATTCATCTTTTTTCACACATTATTAATAAAATCACTTGTTGCATGTTAAAAATCATATTTGTTATCACTTGTAGCATGTTAAAATCATATTTGTTCTTCATAAATTTTAATTTGTAATTTTCTCTAAATGATTGTTATATGATTAAAGATAAATCAGTAGATTAAATGAATGATTTAATAAAATGGAGGTGTCAAATTTAAAAAATGGAGAGGAGTGCTAAAGTTCATTCAGTCCCTTTGGGTCCAAGTGTCAAATTGGGCCCTCACTTGAGTCCACTCCACTCTTTTGTATTTTGTACCCATTTTTAAGTCTTTTAAAAAAAAGAAAAAAAACGTTTCTTTTTTATTTGGATAGTAAGAAAAACTCTTTTGTTTTTTCTATTCACTTTTAAGTCTTTTCAAAAAAGAGAAAAAACTTTTCTTTTCTCTTTGGATAATAAGAAAAACACTTTTGTTTTTTCTAGTCATTTTTAAGGCTTTTTAAAAAAGAAAAAACCGTTTCTTTTTTCTTTGGACAGTAAGAAAAATTCTTTTGTTTTTTCTACTCATTTTTTAGAAAAAGAAAAACATTTTCTTTTTCATTGGACAGTAAAAAAAACCCATTTGTTTTTCTATTTTTTTTAAGTCTTTTCAGATAGAAAAAAGTTTCTTTTTTCTTTGGACAGTTAACAAAAAACTCTTTTGTTTTCTCTACTCATGTTTAAGTCTTTTCTTTTTCCTTTTTTCTTGGGACAGTAAGAAAAACTCTTTTGTTTTTTCTACTCATTTTAAGTCTTTTCAAAAGAAATGTTTTTTTTTTTTTTTTTGACAGTATGAAAAAACTGTTTCTAAGTAACCGAAGAATGAGACCTAAACAAAATGGAAAAGTTACAAATAATCCTTTTACTTTTCTGAATATTACAAAAAAATCCTATATTTTCAGTTCACTCCCCAATGATAAATATCATTAGTTGAAAATTTTGAAATTCCCATTTTTCTTGTATGATAAAATGTTTTTCCGGAAAAAAAAATTCCTAAATTAAAAAAAAAACTATTATCTGAAAAAAGTACTTTTAAAAAAATATTTTATCAAATATTTTTAAAAAAAATTCTAACAAAAAATTTCTTAAATTTTTTCTTAAATTTTTTTTAAAGCTGTAAGACAATTTTTCTTTAAAAACTGTTTTAAGAAAATATTTATTGAAAAATAATTATTGTATTCAAGAAATTTATTTCAGATAAAAATTTATAAATTTTTTTTAGAAAATATCTTTTGTAGATTTTTCTTTTAAATTCTACCAACTTTTTTTCTAACAAAAGCTATTTTTAGAAGAAAAAAAATCTTAAATTAAAAAAAAAAGTTCCCCAAAATTCCAAACCGATTCTTTTTTCAAACCCTTTTATGTTTCTATTCTTTTTTAAGTCTTTTCTTTGGACAGTAACAAAAATTTATTTCTTAAAAAGGGATTTCTGAAATTTTTTTATTTTTAAAAAATATTTTGTGAAAAAATATATTTCTTACAATTATTTCTTAATAAAAAATTTAAGAAATTTTTTGTTAGAATTTTTTTAAAATGATTTGATAAAACACTTTTTATATAATAATAGATTTTTTCAGAAAATATTTTTTAGAAATAGATTTTTTAAGAAAAAGATTTTTTGAAAAAGATTTTATCATAGGGGCAAAATGAGAATTTCAAAAATTTTAAGTAATAATTAGGTGGAAAAGTGGATGGACGAGTTAGTTGAAAATGAAAAGTCTGTCATAGGGAGTTTTTGAAGATCTAAAAATATAGAAAGGTTTTTGTAATATTCATAAAATTTAGGGGGTTATTTATAAATTTCCCAAGTAAAAATAAGAGAAAAACCCACTTTTGCTCCCTGAACTTTTTAAAATTGTTCAACTTGCCCCATCAATTTTTTTTTGCACACTTTTGCCCCTTAAACTCTTCCAACTGTTCAACTTACCCCCTCCATCCAGTTAAACACCCAGTCACCAGTTTAGTGCTTGCGTGGCATGCTGACGTGGCAAATATATTAATTTTTTAATCCACGTTAGCACACTTCTTTCTTTTCTTCCCTTTTCTTTTCTTTTCTTTTCTTCCCGTTCTTCTCTTTCTCTTCTTCCTTCTTCTGCGACAAAGACACGGTCCGCTCCCCTCTCCACCCCACCGTCCGCTCTCCTCCTCCCCCGCTTCCCCCTCCCAAACTCAAACCTCCAGAACCAAAGCCCCCAATTTCCCTACACTCCTTTCTGCACTCGACCTCTCCTCCCCCTTCCGCCCGTTCACTCTCCGGCGATCGCCGGCTCTCCCCCATCGCCCGGTTCATCCTCTTCTCCCTCCGCCGGCACAAGAAGTGGGGCGTACAAGTCCTCTCCGACCTGGCCAAACTGCGCCATGTGTTGCCTCCGCTGGTGACAGAAATCCTCCGCTCTAGGCCGCCTCTTCCCGCCTCGCTCTCCATCCCGTTCTTCCTCTGGGCCGGGAAACAGAGGAATTTCCGGCATGAGTACGCCTCGTTTAACGCGTACGTGCATCTTCTAGCCGAAACCCGCCAGCCCGGTTTGGTCGATTAGATTCCGGATTTGATGCACTGTCATGGAAAAGATTCGACGGAAAAACAACTGGACGTGCTTGTGAAACTGCACGCTCAGGCGGGCCGGGGTTTGAGGGCTTTGGAGTGTTTGAGAAGAACGAGGGTTGAACTTGGGATAAAACCGAGGGTGTTTTTTGTATAACAGGGTTTTTGAAGCGTTGGTGAAAGGCGGGCATGTGAATGAGGCGATAAATTTGTATGAGAAGAGAGAAGAGCTGCTCTGTCTCTGTCGCAGAAGAAAGAAGAAGAGAAAGAAAAGAACGGGAAGAAAAAAAAAGAAAAGAAATGAGAAGAAAAGAAAGAAGTATGCTGACGTGGATTAAAAAATTAATATATTTGCCACGTCAGCATGCCACGCAAGCACTAGACTGGTGACTGGGCGTTTAACTGGATGGAGGGGGCAAGTTGAACAGTTAAAAGAGTTTAGGGGGCAAAAGTGTGCAAAAAAAAGTTGAGAGGGCAAGTTGAACAATTTTAAAAAGCTCAGGAGACAAAAGTGAGCTTTTCTCTAAAAATAAAACTACTTTTTCTTTCCGTGGTTTTCTTTTTCTGCCCAAATCTGGTTTTTGAAGTAGGAACATCTCCAGTTGAAGCTTTACTGGACATATCCTTTTTCGGGCCCAGTAGCCCATACTAGATTTTGCCTTTCATAATAAAATTTGAAAAAAAGAATAGAAAAAGTTAGCTAAATTTGAAGAAGACTGATCTGTAAAACAATTATAACTTTTTAGTCGCAATTCGGATTTGGATGAAAACACAATCATTAATCTTGTGTGTTGTTATCTTTAGTGGATTACAAATATGCATCATGTTTATAGAAATTGCAGGTCTTGCAAAATCCGAAAGGTTGCTTTTGCCAACTACCATCCTTATATTTGGGCTTTTCTATTATAAATTAGAATCAGGCCTAATTAATCTATAAGCCTAATAAAAAATCAAGATGTCTAATTTTATTACAAAAAGACATTTGGCCCAAACCAATAAAATTCATTATCATTTTTCTTTTCTTTTTTTGAAGTAGAATTCATTATGATTTTTGGATCAGCAAAAAGTGAACAAAATTGTTACGATAGTTGAAAAAAGTAATTATATTTTGGTGAAAACGGTTTTTTGATTTTTCATTTTAAAAAATTGAATATGATTCTACAGAAAACAGATCTTAATTTATGATCTTGATTTTCTAAATTCAAATTCGAGCTGGCCTCTAATAAAAACAAAAACTATCAAAACTTACTTGTTCAAGTGATAAGATATTTCCTTAATTTAAAAAAAAATTCAAATTCAAGTCAAAACGAACATATTTAGTTTAATATTTAGCAAATCTAGCAATCGTTGATTGTTGGTTTTCTGTAAAAACAAAAAACATAGCTCTGGAAAGAAAAGAAAGAAAAAAAATGGTTGATGTGATATATTACACAATCTGCCTGTTCTTCCACTTCGTCCTTTTGTAGGGGTTCATCACATAGATCAAGGCAAAGAGATCGACGGCCAATATGCTTCAGAAAGTGTAGAGCGTGCAGACCAAGAGTTATCCGAGCCGAGTAGAGCCCAGTGGAAGAGCAAGCCATAGATAGAGGAATACGAAATGTGGTACGTAGGTCAGATCAGTTCGAATGAAGAATAGAAGAGCAAGAGGGAGGTTGTGTCGAAGGCATCGACCCAATACTGAATTTCTGGCTTAGTGGATCCCGATTCGATATATGTGCGACTATGAATATATTATACTCATTAGTTCTGTATGGATGATGAGATCCCATTGATACAAAGCCCATTGCGATAGACTTATTGAATGTTTCCATTAGTGTGCATCTAGTAGGAATTGAACCTATGAATTTGCCAATTATGAGTTGGGCGCTTTAACCATTCAGCCATGGATGCTTAACAAAAGCAATTTGATTTATGAGTTATATATTATAGATATCTATGTGTTCCTCTTTATACCTTGATACTTTTCTTCCTGATCTCCCCGAAAAAATTCATGATATCTCCTATTTCAAACAAGTAAAAAGAAGATGATATGTTCATGCAAAAATTGAATGATAGTAACTATATCTAACGTGATGGACTGATGGTTTTCTTCATGCATTGAGTATGAGATGTTAAGTTACAAAGTTTAAGGGATATAAAATGGGGGTACTCATTGCATAGTTCTTAGAGATCAATGCACAAATAAATAATATTCGAATTCACAATAATAATAATACTAATTCTTAGAAAAATCATTTTTCAGGTATTAGAGGATAACCAACAAAAATCCCAACAAATTTAAAATTAGTTTGGTAACCAACTAAAATATCAAATATTTTCTTGGAAGTTAATTTTACCCATATAGAACTATATGTTGACGATGTAGTTGACCATATGTTTGGATCCGCAGAAAATGTAATTTGACTGGTATATAGTTCCATTATGAAAAAGAATATAACAAGACATCGTTGACAAATAATATAGAATAAAACAAGGCATCGCCAATTGAAGTAGGCATAATGTTGAAATAAATTTCATTCATTTTACTTCAATTTTAGTGAATAAGCTATTTATGACATTTTGTGGATTAGGAAAATTTTGCATGATTAAGATAATTTCTTATTGCTTTTTTCATTCATTTTTTTTGCATGATTAAGAGAATTTTTTATTAATCAATGAAATATTGTAATAATTTATCCTGGAATTATTTTTTTTACAGCTAGCTACTTTGTGTAAATGTATACAATTGGTGTTTTTTTTTCTTTTTCAGAAAATAACCTTCTGACGAATGATTTTTCCGTACAACTTCTGTTACTATCATTGGATGATTAAGAGAATTTTTTATTAATCAATGAAATATTTTAATAATTTATCCTGGAATATTTTTTTTTACAGCTAGCTAGTTTGTGTAAATGTGTACAATCGGTATTTTTTTTTCTTTTTCAGAAAATAGCCTTTCTGATGAATGATTTTTCCGTATAACTTCTGTTACTATCATTGGATATTTCATCATATGAAAATTTAATCATTTGAAGAATTTAACCAAGAGTCAATGCTTAAACTTGGTTAGTCAAAACAATACTACGAATCATAATGAATAATTAGGCTCGGGAAGAACTTGCTACCCATTTGCTCTAGGCTGGGTTAAATTGAACATTCTGAAAGCTCAACTGAGGGTTAAAAAAATTTAGAACTTCTCCTTAAAATAAACAGTACATCCCTTTTTATGTACTGTAAATTGGAGTTGAAATAACTTGAGGTACTTCTAAAATTTACAAATTTAACTTGTCATAATGTGTCATTGGACTTTGTATGTTGGATTTTAACTTTCAAGTTTCAAGTTTTAGACTTTTTATTGAAATAGAACTTCTGGTTTCTTATAGGTAGATTGAATTATGAGTGAATGTATTAATTATGAGTCAAAGTGTTGCAATTTCTATTGATTGCAATTGCAAAACCTTGTCTGATATAGTAGTGCTCTTACCAAAGTTCATAAAAGAGTGTCCCCTGAAACTCACTAATCATAGAATTAACTGTTAGGATTAAGAACTTTTATAACATGTTTTTTAACAACTTCAGTTGATAAAGATGAGTAAAGCAATTCTGAAAAATATCGAGGTTAGAAATGTAAAAAGTTTCCAAGCTAACGGGTTAACAGATCTTGATAAAATGTTGGATCTATTCGAAGATCTTGATGTAAAAATATCAATGTAATCGATTTATTGTTGTTAGATAGTCCTTAAAGAAAGATCCTCCTATTTGAAGATGTTTGTGCTATAAATCAGCTTAATTGTTTGAATAACTGTTTGAAGAGGGCAAAAACTGCACTTGTCGATCCCATAAAAGAGAGAAAAGAGGATAACTGAATATTTATTTGTGTAGTGAATTTAATTTTGTACCAGTTTATAGTGGTATGTTTAAAATTATAATTCAATAAAATGCCATGACTCATCACAATTAGAGTTGGGTTTTCTTGAATTGATCTACCATAAGCATTTGAGGTTCTACTTCTAACATTTTTGCTTCATAAGATACAATTTATAATTAGTAATATTTCATTATACATAGATTTTTCTTTTTGGATTCTTTTTCTATTGTTCAAATTTTTTTCCCCTTTCATGAAACTTGTTACTGATACGAGCTTCTTTTAAGTAAATTTATTTTTATGACTGCACCTGAAGTTACAGCTTAAATTTTATTTCTGTACCTGAAGATGCAAATTAATTATTTTATATTAAATGCACCTGAGGTTGCAAAAGATCTATCTTTATTATCTTTTATATATATAGTTTCATGGCAAATCTTACGCATCTCGAATTTGTGGCTCTCGAATTATCGGGAAGTAATTATTTATTGTGGGTTCTCGATGCAGAGATCCACTTGGATGCAAATGGTCTTGGAGAGACCATAAAAGTGGCAAATAAGGCATCCATTCATGATCGTGCGAAAGCAATGATCTTCTTAAGGCATCACTTGCACGAGAATTTAAAAAATGAGTACCTTACGGTAAAACATCCACTTATGTTGTGGCAAAGTTTAAAAGAACGATATGACCAACAAAAAACTGTAATACTTCCTCGAGCTCGTTACGAGTGGACTTATCTAAGGTTGCAAGATTACAAAACTATAAGTGAGTATAATTCAATGATGTTTAAAATTACTTCACAACTTAAACTTTTCGGAGAAACAATAATTGGTAATGACATGCTAGAAAAAATATTTTCTACATTTCATATCTCGAACATCCACTTATCACAACAATACCGACAACAAGGTTTTAAAAAATATCCAGAACTTATAGCTTGTCTCTTAGTAGCGGAGTAAAATAATGAGCTTCTTTTAAAAAATCATCAATTACGTCCAACTGGTTCCGCGTCATTCCCAGAAGTAAATGCTACCACACATAATAGCCGTGGTCGTGGACGTGGGCGTGGACGTGGAAGGGGCCAAAGTCGAAATTATAATTGGCATCGTGATGGACATATGAAGAAACCCGCATAAGAAAAGAGCAAGACGCCATAAAATGATTCTTCTAAAGGGTCTGAAACTCCATGTTATAGATGTGTGAGAGGGCATGGTCACGTGCATGTCGTACGCCGAAGCATCTTGTTGATCTTTATCAAGCTTCCTTGAAGAAAGAAGAAAAAAAATAAAGAGGCCAACTATGTTGACCACGATCATGAAAAAGAGTGCAATGACCCTATAATGACACGCTTGGACGAGGAAGATTATCTAGAATCTCAAAATGGAGATGTTAGTTTTTCATTTGCCAATGAAAATGTCGAAGATTAAAAGAAATTGTCATCAATAATGTTTTTGTTTTATTTCCGTAATTTTTGAATAAAATATTCAAGACTATTATTGCCTTGAAATATTAGTAAGTTTTTATTGTATTTTATTTTATTTTCTTTTGTATGCTTTGCTTTATAATAATTTGCTTTTTAAGCATGTTTACTTTGATATTTGAATTATTCAATTATCTCATATTTATTTTATTTAAAAATGAAGAGACTTGAAGATCCCTCATTTTATTACGAAAATGGATGGTATGCCTAGCAGATAGTGCAACGACACACACCATACAAGGAACAAAATTTATAATAGAAGATACTCTATTATCTACTAAATCAGAAAGAAATTTGTTAAGTTTTAAAGATATACGTCGTAATGGATATCATATTGAAACTATAAGTGAGAATAATATTGAGTATCTTAATATAACTAATATTGTGTGTGGACATAAGCATGTATTAGAAAAATTGTCTGCTTTATCAATAGGCATGTACTATGTACATATTAGTACAATTGAAGTGCATGCCATAATGAACCAGGACTTCATTCAATCATACAAGAATTTTATGATTTGGCATGATCGCTTAGGTCATCCAGGAGCTATAATGATGTGACGAATTATAGAGAATTCAAACGGGCATTCTTTGAAGAACCAGAAGATTCTTACATCTAACGAATTCTCATGTGCTGCCTGTTATCAAGAGAAACTAATTGTTAGACCATCAACAACTAAGGTTGAAAATGAATCACCTAGTTTTCTTGAACGTATACAAGGAGATATATGTGGGTCTATTACTCCTTCATGTGGACCATTTAAATATTTCATGGTATTAATAGATGCATCTACAAGATGATTATATGTATGTCTGTTATGTTCTCGAAATGTAGTTTTGCGAGATTACTTGCTCAGATAATTCGATTAAGAGCACAATTTCCCGATTATACAATTAAGACAATTCGTCTTGATAATGCTATTGAATTTACATCCCAATCATTTAATGATTATTGTATGCCAATCGGGATTAAAGTTGAGCATCCAGTAGCCCACACACATACACAAAATGGTCTAGCGGAATCTCTTATTAAGCGTTTATAATTAATCGCTCGGCCCTTAATCATGAAATCAATGTTAACAACCTCTATTTGGGGCCATGCAATTTTGCATGTTGCAACACTAATTAGATTAAGACCAACTACTTATCATAAATACTCCCCGTTTTAACTTGTAAATGGCCAACAACCAAATATATCCCATTTGAGAATTTTTGGGTGTGCGGTATATGTTCCGATAGCTCCACCACAACGCACAAAAATGGGTCCACAAATAAAGATTGAGAATTTATGTCGGTTTTGAATCTTCATCGATTATTAAATATCTTGAGCCATTAACTGGAGATTTATTTATAGCAAGATTTGCTCATTGTCAATTCGATGAGACTGTATTCCCAACATTAGGGGGGAGATAAACAAAAGCTGAAAAAACAAGAAATTACATGGAATGCATCATCAATGTCTCAATTTGATCCTCGAACAAATCAATATGAAATAGAAGTTCAGAAAATTATTCATTTGCAACAAATTGCAAATCAATTACCTGATGCATTTATTGATACAAAAAGAGACTAAATTATATATTCCAGCATTAAATGCTCCAGCTCGAATTGAAGTACCCTTGGATAATTTTAATAATGATAAACGCCAGAAGCGTGGTCGACCAATCGGTTCCAAGGATAAAATTCCTAGGAAGAAGCGAGAGCATGATAAAAAGGTTGGCACTACTGAAATCATTAATATTTCTGAAATTATAAAACCTCATGAAGAGGATATTAAAGATAAAGTGGTAGACAATATAAATAACAGAGGAACCTACGGGTTAACCCGTCCTAGGATCATCGCAAAGGAAATAAAGGTGCTCCGACACCAACGAAAAGGAAATGGTGAATATGGTGACAATGCAGAGTACAACCAAAACAAGAATACTGATGCAGGGGAGAATCGAATCGTAATGCTGGGGACCCTGAGCCCAACCTCCCCGCAATGGTAGTTTACAGAAATGCAAGTGAGGAAACCGAGAATCTTGTTGCAGACCCACCTAATGCAAGGGAGGACTCTCTAAACTCAGGAGGTAATGAGAAATATGGTGACGATGCAGACTACAACCAAAATGAGAATACTGATGCAGGGGAGAATCGTAATGCAAGGGACCCTGAGCCCAACCTCCTCGCAATGGTAGTTTATAGAAATGCAAGTGAGGAAACCGAGAATCTTGGTGCAAACCCACCTAATGCAAGGGAGGACTCTCTAAACTCGGGAGGTAATGGGGAATATGGTGATGATGCAGAGTACAACCAAAACGAGAATACTGAGGAACATGAAGTGGTTCAACACGTTTTCCATTACTTAGATTTCAACTATAACGGTAATTGTTTTAGAATTTTACCTTCATCTTAAAGATACATTTTTTTCTATATTTTTTACTTCCATGACAAACTCACAAAATCTGCATTTAGCAAATGTAACGGAAATTACGTCAACCATCGTCGACGCAGTTACATAGTTATACTATAACTATAGGCCAGCTAATTGTCACATTAGGTAATTTCTACTTTAGTCTAACTATTAATTGCTGTCATTTAATATTATTGATGTAAGTAACAATTATCATACCAATCAGTGACATCTTATTTTATTGATATTTTAAAATTAATGACAGATAACATTCGGAAAACAAGAATTTAGGGAGAATTTGAGAGGTAAAAGTGGGTTGTGTTGGGGGGGGGGGGGGGGGGGGGGAGATTAAGAAATGAGATCTATTTGAAATGAACTTTGTTTCTGTTGATTTATAACGATATGTATTTTTATTAACACAAAATACATCAATGAATTTCAAATCCATTAATATCTCATGTATATAGTTTATCTTTCAATAGACAAAGTAGCAAATCAAATCTATTAGAATTCTATTTTATGGTTGAACTAATTTCTTGATTTGTGATTCATGATATCCTGCAGAATATAATGGGACAGAAAGGCAGCAAAAAGAAGTTACAGCAGGATCAATTTATGTTGAAATTTATAATGAGCTACAATAGGAACAATTATGTTGAAATTTAGCTACAAGAAAAAAAAATATTTGGAAATTTATATCTAATTGCATTAATAAAAAAAAATCCAATTGCATTATAAAAAAAAATTATTCCAATTGCATTATAAAAAAATTATATCCAATTGTTTCTCTAATACATTACTATAAACTGAACCAAGGAAGTGAGTCCTAGATATACTATGTTAAATTAAAAAAGACAACTGAGATATTTGAAAATACTTACTGGCTTGACTAGAAAAAGTAATATTGTTTAGTCTACATAGAATTAATTGAAATTTTTCTATCTATTTTCCCTAATTAAGATTTATAATATGATTATTTATTTTATAATTGTTCTACACACTAGGTGCTTGTTGTTTCTTTTATGCTAATAGTTTGAGTCTCTATGATGATTTAATGTTGGCTTTACTTTATCATAAATTGGCATAATCATTACTCTTCACAATACTTTGGCATATCAATTTTCATTAACTTACTACAATCACCTGAAATGATAGATAATCCATAGCCATAGGGTAGGACCTTGAAGGTAATATATTTTCTAACTAAGTTTATTAAACATTTTGATACCGACGTATTGGAAGTATTACAAACTATTCCGTAAGTATCTTTTGCCAGAGGAATTTATTTTTTGTTAATTTATTTTGATGTTGAGATTAAACCCATTTTAGGCCTACAAGCTTTTGATGAATGATTTCCGGATTCAAAAATGAAGATTGAGAGCATTCTTAAAATTGTATGTAATAAAAATTAATTATATTTTATAATCACGCACATAAAGAGAATCACGTATAGTAATATTTTCTTTTTATTAATTAGATTGCTAACTTTCAAGCTCCAGGACAGTACATTTTGAAACCCGGTTCAGTTTAATTTTCATAAATTTAGGAACTTATTTGGATCAAATCAAGGCCAACTCTATCTACATATATGAGCGATATTCAGTGTGAACGTTAGTTTAGAAGGTGATTACATTATCTTTTTTTATCTAAAATTTCTCCTATTTTATCATCCGTTGTTTATTTTGAGAACTTTTGGATGTGCATTATTTGTTCTAGTAGCTCCACCGCAATGCACAAAGACGGGTCACAATTAAAAGATAAATTGCCTGTCATAATTTGATATCTTGAACTTCATAATATTAAACTTATTCAGTACATGATTTATTGATATAAATTTGATGTGACAAATTTTCGATCATTATCTAATTTTGATCCTTGATCTTATATATATGAACTATGAATTAAAAGGTAACTCATTTTTCAAATTCTATTATAAAAGTAATATGACAACGGATAAATATCTCTGGAGGATGATCCAAAAATACACCTGAAGTGCGGTAGATATTTATAAATATCCTGAAGAAGAATTGAATACCCAAGTGAGTGTTCTCGAACAATCAAATATTAATGAATATGTTCAAGATATAATAGAAAATACAAGTCCCAAAGAACTTGATTAATAATTAATAATTAATAATTAACGATAGCATTAGTGGGAGAGAAACAAGAGCTGGAAAACAATAAGTTATATGGAATGCATCATTAATATATCTCAATTAGATCCTCGAACAAGTTAATATGAACAAGAAGTTCATCAATCTATTGATGTGAAACATCATGCAAATATATTATTTCTATTGATGCAAAATAATTATCATATCATATATTCCAGCACTAATTTCTCATTGAAATACCCTTGGATAATTCTATGTTTGATATATGCCAGAAGCATGGTCGACCAATCGGTTCCAATGATAAAGATCCAAGGAAGAAGAAAGAGCATGATAAGAAAGTTGGCTTGAAGTTATCAATACTTCTAAATGGTTAAATTCTTCCGAAAAGAATATTGATGATAAAAGAGTAGAAGACAATGATGATCAAATTACCACAGAAGAGGTTTAGGTACCTAATAATACTGAAAATATTGAAAATGATGAGATCTCAATAAATTATGTCTCTACTAGAATAAATATGGAACCGAAATAAAATTATGATTAATCAAAATTTATTTATGCAATTGCAATTGATATAATAAATGAAAATGAGGATCTAGAATTAAAATTATTTGTATATTATCGATAGATAAAGTACTGGCCAAATCGATTCTAGTTTATGTACTATGTACTCTAACTAATTCGCCCCATAGGGTGAGGTGTTAGTAGACTTATCAATTTAGTTTTTCATTAAGTTGTTTTCTTCTTTATCTAGGGTTATTTTTGTGATTTTGCTTGTGTGTTTTAATTCTTATCTTGAAGTGTGAAGTGTGCCTCATCTCTTGATACTCGAGCAAGTAGGCGAAGTACCGACATGAGAAATCCAAAGCCTGATTCGCGAGCACAACTTGGACCGACGAGACACGACAGTAGCCGGGAAGTCCGAGGAGGAGCAAGGAACGCCATAGATCTCAAAGGGTTCGCATCTTGGTTGGGAAATTACCCAGGGGTGCGGACACAGTGTTCACTGCGACGGCTGGCGTTGCAATACCATGGTGGATCCCCCTCACAGGCAGCAACAAAAAGTAAGGGAGAGGCAACCCAAGAAAAGACTAAGGAGATAGACGAAACCACCAAGCCCAAGACTACTCTCTTCCAAAACAACACCAAATCACCCCCGCCCCCGCGCGAGCACTGACAACGCAAGCGCGGCCCCTTTTCCTTTATTATTTACTTTTCATTTTTCTTTCTCTGTACAACCAACTAACCTAATAGACCAGGTTTAGATACCAAACTCTAGTCCGGTACTCCACTTTTGGCCTCTTTGTGGATCGACACCCCCGCTTACTACAATGTAAGGTTGTGAGGGTGACTGCACATCAAACTGAGGTCTACAAATTCGAATTGGGGCCTGAACTTAACCTATAAAACACCCATTTATCACTACCCAAGCAGGAAGTGAGAAGAGTTCTTCTTGGCTATACGGACTAGGACGAAGATCAGTAGAAAACCTTGCCAAGACCCCACTACAAGTTGCAACTCATGTTTATAATCTAAATAGTATACAGGATATTATCACCACCATCCCACGGAATGCACGATAGGAGAGTAACCGAGGTTGGCGACTGTGAACCTATCACCTTACCTCTTGATTGGGAAATCGGTTTCTTCGGATTTCTGAAAGACGGAAGACAACGGATCTTGACTGATAGGCATGCCTTATGTTCGGGACCCTTAACCTAATTTTGCCGATATGGAATTGACATAGTTTGCTTGAGGACAAGCAAATTCTAAGCTTGAGAGAATTATGATCGGCCAAATTCATATGCATATTTTGAATCATATTTTCTTCCTTTGTATCTTATTTTCAGTATTTTTTATTTTACTTTATGTTTATTTCGTTAGAAAACAGTTACTGCTTATGTTTATCTCCAATTGTAGGAAAGAAGTGAATCGGAGCCAAATGAACAACTAGCCAATGCAAAAGATGTGATTACATGGAGATAGAAAAATGACGAAATTTTCTCTGTCAAAAGCGCTTAGAATTTCTTACAAAAAGGGGCATGCACTACACTGAATCTTGGTTTATTTGGAAACTCAAAGAGCCTCCGCGAATTAAAAATTTTGGATGGTTGTGCATTGCTAATAAATTAAGCACCACGGACAACTTAATAAAAGCGGCTGGACTATCCTAAACATATGCTATCTTTGCAAACAAGAGGCTAAATCAACTCAACATCTATTTCTCGACTGCACGTTCACAACACAGTTATGGTCAACACGCCAAACTCTTATTACTCGACATTAGACTTTGGAACACCACCACCCTCCTGGACAACCTCCGATCAGCAAGGAAATGCATAGAACTAATACACATCATACTAGCATTCCTCTTCGTCATCTGAAAAGAATGATGCAGTAGGAACTTCTGAGGCGAATGCCTAACAATAGCAACAATATCAGAACGAACTATCAAAGATTTCAACTTACGAAAACTGGCCTTCTCCTTCTAAATCCAAATTTATTATATCCTTCCTACTAGGACTTTGTGCCTACTCCAATTCATCAAAAAAAATTGTATCTCATGAAATAATTTCAATATTTTTTAATTAGTAGGCACGACCTAATAGATATTTCCATTAAAATAAAAGAAGTACATACATAATGTTTTATATTTACAATGATTTTGCTAGTTACCTTGTCTGGATAATTTAGTCTAGCTAAACATAAAAAGAACCGAAAATAACTGCATGTGAAAAATCTAGGTGAGATTTCCAAGCACATTCAAACTTGCATTACTGTTACCAAAAGTAAAAAATAATCAAAATCTACATTTATCAATTATTTATCATGTAACTCATGTTTAGTTTTCAGGCAATCTAATGAACAATTTTGAATAAACAGATTTATCCAGGAAAGAAACTACATCTTTGATAGACTTTGTTGCAATCATAAGATTCAGCTTTGATTTCTTTAGCCACTTCAAGGATTTCCACTCGTACATTTCATGTTTGAAAAATTCAAACGCTTCGTTTGGGATCGATTTTATTTTTAGTTTCTTGTTTATTTTTGCCTAAAATAAAACGAAATGTGTTTGGCAAATTAGAGTCATTTCCATTTTTTTCATCTAAATTGCCAAAAAATAAATGGGTTTCTCAAAACGATAAAAATACGTTTTCACTTTTCTATTTTTTGTTTTTGCTACAACCACTCACATCCTTCAAACATTCATGCCTATGCACCATAATTTTCCTATTAATCATTTGTTTCCTATTACTGTTGGACTTTCTAAGTTTGGTCAAAATATAATATATGCAAATTCTATTATTTATCAAATGTGAATATTTATTGTTTCCAGTTCCAAAAATATTCTTGCCGCAATATTTTATTTGAAATCTAATTACAATTTTTTTAATTTGATATCTAATCTCTACTTTTTTATTGTTTCCAGTTCCAAAAATATCCTTTCCACAATTTTTTATATTTATCAAATGTGAATTTCGAGACGGTTGATACAACGAAACAAACATATTATTGAACCAAAAAAACATGATGTAAAGATTAGTATGAAAATTTGAAGTAGTATTTTTTCTTTGTTTTTGCAGCACTTTAATTTTTTCTGGAAATATTATGTTTGATATGTGTTAGTTTTCTTTGTAACATATGTTAAAGATAATTGCATCAATGTTAAAAAAAATGGTTTTTTAAAAACAAAAACAGAAAATTCTTTTTCGTTGTTAAAAAAACAAAAAACATAAACAATGCCAAATGAGGCCAATAAGCCCTCCAACTTCTCACTGATGTCTACCAAATGCAAATCTGCACAACAATCCTAGCTAGGTAGCCGCCTCCTATGTAAACTATTGTTTAATGGTTACCTCGAGCCAGAAAAGTTAGAGGCTTTTTTTAAATAGTTTGAATGTTATGTGTATATAATTGATTTTCTCTACTCTATCTCATTGTTGTACTAGAAATATTGATACCAACATTTTAACAAGGAAAATTTATTGTTGAATATTGATGTCAAGATCTATAGTATTGATACCAAGATTTAAATTGGAAGAGAAAATAAAAAATGCCAGCTTTCTTGTGAATAATGAAAAGGTTGGCTAAGATTTCCACACAGAATTAGCTTAAATTTTTTAATAAAGAAAATGATTAGTCATGCACAAAGCATTCTCAAGTCACGAAAAAAAAATGAGATTCCATATAGTAAATCAAATGACTTGTTAAGCATCACACATCACATGACAAATGTATTTGTCACTTATCAGTTTTCATAAATCAAATGACTTATTATGCATCGTTCTTCTCACAAAATAACATATATTGACAATGTAAAAGTGATTTTATATACATTATGTTATTTATATTCAACCATTATTCATCTTCGTTCATATTCTTAATTGTATCCATAAAGTCCAAACACATATATTCCATGTTATTATCACATTCAGCACAATTCACATGATCTAAACTTCCATTTTCAGCTATAAACTACCAATAATTCATCTTACAATTGTAAACAATCATAAAAAATTACTAAACAAATAATTAAGTGTTAATTAAAACTAAAAAGGATAAAAGAGCAATCATCATTCATAAAAATAAATAAAAGAATATTCGTTAATCATAAAAGCCCAACATAAACTTGCATCTCTCAAATTATTACCAAAAAAATAAACAAATCAAACAAACCTTTATTTACACCACAAATTTCATACTTAAAGTTCACCTAAAATCACTCTGGCAGAAGTACCGGGATCGCAAATCAGGACTCGTTTATCGGCCGGGATTTGAGCCACCAAATCAGGCCACGCCAGCTCGTACTTTTTCCTGACGTAATCTGCCGCCACATCGGCAGAATCGACGGCCACAATCGCGAGACAGCAGCCTCTGAATCCGGCCCCACTGAAGCGGGCCCCGTAGACACCTGGCGCTTCCAGAAGGATCTTGTAGAGCTCTATCATTTCCTTGCTCCCTGTTGTAAAAAATTAAAAATAATAAAAAAACTGTAGTTTTTTAAAAACATCATATATCGTGTTTTCCATTTTTTATTTTGGAGTTGACCGATAAAGTAATATGGAGTAGAAGAAAGATGAGGGTATTTCGGTAAATAGCTCTGTCATTTAGTTACTCTATGTTATCAAAAATAAAAAAAATATTGATTTGAGAGTAATTAGTCAGCAGAATTTAGTTTGATCAGAATAAATAATCTGGTTTTTGAAAAGCGTGTATATTGTGATGAATTTATTACTTTGGACTGATAAAATAGTAAGTGTAGTAAAAAGAGGTAATTCCATCCATATAAAATTTAGTTTGATTAGACTAAATAAAAAAAATGTTGGTTTGAGAGTAGTTAGTGAATAGAGTTTAGTTTATTTAGACTGAATATTTAAAAAAATGTGATTTTTAAAATCTCATGTATTGTGTTATTTTTTTCTTTTTTTCTTTTGAGATTCAACCCATGTGGGTTGAAAGACTTTTGCTAAATATGATTGTGTATGACGGGATTTGAACTCATAACCTCTTACTACACATGAAATATGCTCTACCAATTAGACTGAGCTATTTACCTTAGAATAGTATATGGAATGAGAAAATTGATGAGGGTATTTTGTTAAAAAAAAAATAACACATACTAAATTTAAGCTTGAAAATGTATATATAAAAATAACCATTTTTTTATAGTTTTGAAAGGTATATTTGATTTTTCTTATATTTTGTAGGGGTATTCATGATAATTTTGAGATTTTACTACGGTAATTAGTGATTAGACTACGATAAATAATTTAATAGAGTGAGAAAAAATAGAAATAAATATTTTTATACCACATTCATATTTGTCAATGGAGCTTTGACCAGAGGCGGATATGAGTTGACCAAAATCTTCTAGATTTCCATGAGCCCATGCATCTCGCCCTAAATATAAAATAAATAAATAAATATTTATACATATATTTTTGGAGTATTTTTTTTATTATTTTTATGAAATAATTTGTATTAATGTGATTAATTAATTACCTTTTGCGACTCGTTTTGTTTCTGAAAAGTAATGCTCAGCTCTTTTAGCCAGGTTTTCTTTTAATTTACCCTAAAAATAAGATAAAATTAATACATTTTTTTATTTTTTACTCAAAAAAGATTTGACAAGAGAAAATATAATTTAATAAGATGAATTTACCTTATGAGCCTCATATGTAATTAGATCAACTGTTAATCATCATATTAGTAAAAAATATATCATTAAGACTAAAAAAATAAAAATAAAAATACTAAACAATTTTAATTAATAAAAATGGAAAAATTCTCACATACCATTGCAAAGAATCGGGTCTAAATCCTCAAAACCTTCAACCCTAAATTCCAAACATAAAAATATAATTAAAACACAACTCAGAAAATTCCATTGCATATAATTTTATTAAAAAAATTAACAAATAAATAAATAAATATTTACAATAAAAGTTGCCGAGCAGCTTCTTTACATTCAGAAACCCTAATATTATAACCGCTCTTTTTCGGTAAATTATGTTTAATTCCAGAAAAGGCCAACAGAATTTTGAAATTCATTTCTGCTCCTTTGTTTAATTCAGAAAATCGCATGTAAGACGGCTTAATTGTCTGCTTGAAAAAAATTAAAAAAATTAATGAAGAATTAAAATGTGTTAATGTAAGATGAATGTTTTTATTTTAATTATTACTTTGCAATCCATGAAAGTGAGATAACCATATTTTGATAGTAAAATTGCGGATGGGTCCAAAATTCCATTTTCTAAACCTAAATATTTGTTTTCAATCAACCTAAATAAAAAAATTTAAAAATAAAATTATATAATTTGTGATGAATTAATGGAATAATTAAAAATAATTAAAATAGAAAAAGGGATTATAATTTCTCCTACTTATCCAAATAGATGTTATTCAAAGGAGGCACCACAATATTATTTGCACATTCCAAAGCTAACAAATATGCAATACCGACCTGTAAAATAAAAATAATAGAATAATTCAATTTAAAAAAAATACAAAACTATTTTAATTTTCAAAAAATAAATAAATATAAAATAAACTTACAGCTGCTGAAGAGCTAAGTCCAGAACTATCGAGACCTTCCACACCAGAAATAAAACCAATAATACCCTAAAAATTATATAAAATTATTTTACAAAAATAATAAAAAAAGTTTATTTTAATTGTTTCCTTCAAATAAATATACCTTTTTTAAATCATAACCTTCATGTTGTAACACATAAATTGCACCTCTTGCATAACTCTCCCAATTTATATTCTCACGATTTTCAATTGGTTTTTGCAACTCTTCTGAGCTGTATAATTTCACAAATAATTAATTATTTTTTTATTAAATTCAGAAATCTTGCAACAAAAATTAAATGAGGTAATAATCATATTAAAAATAATGGAAAAAACAGAATTACTTGAATTTTAACACTCCTTCAAATTGTCCAGATTGCAATAATACCTGCAAAAAACATATAAATTAGAACCCCAAGTAAAAATAATAATAGAAGAAAAAAATAGAAAATAAAAACTAAGAATTATTGCGGCAATTTTTTTTTTTTTGCCTCGCCATTTTCAGAAGGAACAAAACCCAAAAGAATTCCATAGTTTATTGTCATAGCTGTAACAACTCCTCCCTAAAAAGAAAACAATAGGAAAAAAGAATTACAAAATATTCATGATTGTTTAAAAATTTTAAAAATATTAAAAAAACAACAGAACAATTATATTGACCCTTTCAAGCACTAAGCTAAGAGAATCAGATTAATTGACTAAAAAGAAAAAAAAAATGAAAAATGAAAAACAAAATAATTGAAATAGTTGACCTGATGGTCAATGTGGGCCCCAAGAGGGCAGATCCTGTACGGACAAGCAACCACATTGACTTGACACGTGTCCTTCTTGCTCATCTCTGCTACTTTCTTTCTCACCACATCCAGCTTCAATAGAAAAAAAATAAAATTAATTTGAGACAACATTAATTATGTTCACTTATCCGGTATACTACATTTTCTTATTACTTTCAAAAACAACCCCAGGTTATCCACATTTTCATTCCAATCCTTAATTTGTGAATCATTCAATTTCATGTCTTTTCAGTTTTGGTGACATTCTGCACAATGAAAATCTGAGTTTTCAAATGATTATTGTACTAAACACAATCAAAATTTCCTTTTCCTGAAATATAAACACGTACAATTAGAGAATTAAACACGTAATTTCTCAATAATTCTGTTTAAAACGAATTCAGCGAAAAATGTGAGGTTACTAGAGAAATTTTACGGAGGAAAAAGGGGAGAGAATTAATTAATAGATATACATACCTCTTGATCGGATGGCCAGGAGGGAACCCCCATTCCTTCAGAAACCACCATTGATTTGATTCTATCAGACAAATCAAGAATCTCTGTGATTAATTTCTGTTAATTTTGTAGATTGAGAGAGAGGGGAGACGGAGCTGATCACTGATAATGATATGGATTGCTAGAGAAGGCATTGTTCAGTGGATCGGTCTAGCATTAAATGCTTCAGCCGTTATTCATTCCCTCAGAGTTTTAGGCTCTAGCTCTATTATAATTTATGAATTTACTATTTTGCACATGATAATATTATTAATTATTAAAATGGATCTACCAACATTAATAATATTGTTGCACATCGCCTATTTCTATCTCATTATACATTTTTTGCAAAAATATTACAACAAAACAATTGCAGAAAACGTTGGTGGGTTTTCGAAATGAATAATATTTTAATAGAAAAAATAAATTATCATTTTAACTTCATGACTCTTTCATAATTTGAAGGTTGAAGGACTTATATGCATAAGTACAAAGAAAATCCCAGCTCATTGCTTGGCAAGTATGGGACAGTCTTATTGAGCTCAATCATATTGTGAGGACAACAAATTTTAGAAATTTGTATAGACCTATAGTTTTAATACTGGTAGCAATCATACATTTCTCAACATCTCTTTTTTCAAGCTCTGCCTCTTTTTAGATATTTAACGCAGATATTTTGTAGTTATACAATTTTTCCTCTTCAATGAATTATCAATTCAATTTAAATATAAACCTTTAAGATTATCAAAAGTCTTCATACTATAATCATATATGCAAAACTACAATAATATTATTTCATCTTTTAACAGAGAATCCAATATAGATTGTATTTGTATTTTATATCTAATTTTAACACGGAGCGTATGATGAAATAACCGGAAGAACAAAATAATTTAACAAAAAAAATTCCATTTATTTTGATCGGATTGTGTTGTTACAAAGTATAATGATTAGACATCATTTTTGTGCAATAAATGTTACAAAATATACTATTTGATCATTTTTCTTCTTTATTTTGTATACTCCAATATTTTTTTACGATATAGTAAAAGGTTAATATTTTTATCTCAGGTTTAGCTAACCGGAAAGACAGGATCGACTCTGGGATATATACACGTGAAAAATATTCTCTCACAAAATTTAGTCCAAATATCCCTCTAATTTTTTAACTACAAGATATGCTCGCCACAAATTACTATAGAAATTTATAATTAAGTACCCCGATAATTATGTACAATCAAAGTAGGTGTTAGTTTTGATTAAATCTGTGCAAACGGAATTAGATAAGACTATTGTGGACTGAGAGGTTATTCACTGTACATGTGCACATCAATTATTATTTATCTAATGTGGCGAATAAGTCTTAAATTGTTGTGGGAAAATAGGATTTTCATTTTTTCCAAAAAAAAAAACATTCACAATGTGTCATTTTCATATTGATAGGATGATATAATTAGGTGGCGTGACAATGAAAATCAAATATTAATGCATAATTTTTTTTGAAAGATGATCATTTCGAGTACTTCTTATTTTGTGGTATGTTAAATAGTAAATACAAACAAAAAAATTCTCATGCAAGATTTCATATATTTATGTCTTTGCTTAAAAGTATTTAAAACAATTATATGCTCTTTTTTTTTTTAAAAAAAATTAGACCTCAGGTTTAACCTGTGAGTCTGCAGTTTATATTGAATGGAATAAAATAAAGTTCATTACAAGAGTAATAAAGATTGCCAAGAGAATTGACAATTTAATAAAACAGAAAGAGGAAAAGAAGAAAAGAAAGAAAAAAGACTAGAAAGAATAAGAGAAAAACATCAAATTTAATGGAAAATATATCGTTAATGTATAGAATAGCAATAAAATTGTCAATATATGTATACAAAACATTCACTTCCATAGAAATAATTGCTATTTCAAGTTTATTTATGTCGTCTATGCATTTAGTGCTAGACCAGGAACAATATCATATGCTTAATTTGTTTTTTTTATCCTCTGCACTGCAGAGCGCAAGATCTTAGAATAATGAGATCTGTCGGTACTGTACTTTTCCTAAGGCTGATATTCCTAATGATGTTCAGTAACAAAACCACAACGCTGGTTTGAGCTAATGATATATCAAAACGTGTAATAGAGGCTTGAAGGCTCACGGGCGGTGGATTATTACGTAACAGATTTCGCTTTTGGTGCGTTCAGTTGATTTCTCCATTACTTACAAAATGGAAACACGCATATCTCAAAAACTCAAAAGTCAAAACTCAGCAAATATCAAAATGCCACGTAATTAAAGAGTAAAAACATATATCCTTTATCTTTTTTTAAGGCCATCATCCAATCTATTATATAATTAAACAATTTCACATATTATTTCTAACCGTCCAAAAATATGAAAATGTGCATGTTTGAAAACCAAGAGCTTTTCCATTTTGTCTTCGCTGGAGAGCGTCCAAGCTGAAGTTATGATGATGAGGTTACACGTCTCACATCCATGCATTGATTTGGGCCCTTTTGGAATTTAATTCGGTTCCAAGCAAAGCTGTGTTTTGTTTCTTTCATTGACCCCTCACTCTCATTCATCATTCATGTCCCCTAGCCGTTATGATCCACCCTGTTCTTCTCCATTTCCATCAACGGATACCAAATAATTATTTTTAGAGAAACACTATCGGTTCAATTATTTTTCAAAGAAATACTACTTTGAAAAAAAAAAGTCTCATTTTCCTTAAAAGAATGGAGAGGGACTAAACTAAATAGAAGGGACTTCTTCACAGCTTGCATTTTATTTTTGCTTTCATCATCTTATTGGCTGCTAGGTCAAGGCTTTTACTTTTCTCTCTCATATTCTTTCTTCTGTCCTTGTACGAATTAGTACACTCAAAATCTTCTATAAATACCTAGGTTTGAATGCATCTCTATATCATAATCTCAAAAAAATATATCTTGTTTTTGTTAAATAAAAACAATGTCAGCAATATTTTCCAGTTTCCAGATCTGTGTTATCTGGAGCCTAGCTTCCATCGTAATTACTGTCACAGGAGAAACACTTCCTCTCGGAGCAATTTTCGACCAGAATACACGAAAAGGAAAGGAGGAATATATATCAATAAAACTTGCAGTTGAAGAGTTTTGTTCTTCCCTTACGATTCTACTTGATGACGAGCACCTGAATGGCTCTGATCCTCTTCTCGCAAGCAACTACGGTAATCTTTTTGTTCCTTAATGTAGGATGGTATATCAATGTTGTAAAAGAGTCACTAGTCAGCGCAAGTAGGAAAAGATGTGAATTAGGAATAGTCAGATACTAGTCGGACATCATAGGGAACGTGATAACTTGAGATTAGTCAGGGTGTTAATTTAGATTAATCCAAAAAAATTTGCAACACTTGCTTGTATATGTTCTTCATATATTCTCGTAAAAATTCATGGCTTGTACCGTGAATTCAAATAATTATGACTGCCCGCCAGAGAAGTAAGCTTTGACAACTGGTATTTTAATTTTAGTGTCTTTATTACGTTATTTTGTGGTTTGAATTTTTATGGGTAAACTAGTGTTTATGCAAGATTACATTTTTTTTTATTTAATTGGGAGGGTTCATAAGTTCTTATCTAATTTTATAAAAATTAATTTTTACTAAATTTTGAACTCATAACCTTTGAATTGATGGATTAAATGACTACTCCTGCTATAGGAGTTTTGGCCCAAGATTAAAATAATGATGCCAGTAAAGAAAAACATAATATTTTCCAGCAAAATATCATATATCTAAATGTTCATAAAATCTCCAACATGTAACTTTTCATAAAAAGTATCATCAAATTTCCATAAATCAAATTAATATGCCTAAATTCAATAAATCAAATTAATAATTTTCATGAAACGAATTTCAATATAAATCATAGTAATATTCATATAGCCATGAGAGGAGCCCTGGTGTGGGGATGTAGTTCGAATAGCCAGGAGAGCGTAGATAGGAAATATTTTTTAGGAAAATTCTGTTTAGACCCCAAATTGCCTCACATGAGTGGCGATGGCATCAGCCATATGTCACAAGTGGTGAGCAGAGAGTCCAATACCGGAAAATTCAAGAATTCAATACCGGATGCTGATTTTTACTGGGTGGCGCTACGAATTTTTTTGAATAGTAGCACTATTTTGAAGAATAATTAATCAGATAGCATGATTTTCAAAATATTTGGGTAGGTAGCACTTCCGCCAGACTCTCTTGGCGGAACTAGTAATCAGATAGCATGATTTTCAAAATATTTGGGTAGGTAGCACTTCCGACTAGTTCCGCCAAGAGGGTCTGGCGGAAGTGCTACCTACCCAAATATTTTGAAATGCTACCTACCCAAATATTTTGAAAATCATGCTATCCGGAGGGTCTGGCGGAACTAGGGAATTTTTTTTTTTTGCTAATCTCGGCCATTTGGCACCCTTAAACAGCGTTAATTAGTGAAAAATGCTAGTTCCGCCACTAGGTCTGGCGGAACTAGGTAAAATTTAGTTTTGGCCCAATTTAGACGGTGAAATTGGCCCAAAATTGATGAAAATATAGGTTAGTTCCGCCAGAGGGTCTGGCGGAACTAGACCATTTTCCCAACTTACAATCTGACCCAAAAACCCCAAAAAAATGGTCTAGTTCCGCCAGACCCTCTGGCGGAACTAGCTATTTTCTAGCTAGTTCCGCCAGACCCTTTGGCGGAACTAGTTAGTTCCGCCAGAGGGTCTGGCGGAACTAGACCATTTTCCCAACTTACAATCAGACCCAAAAACCCCAAATAATTGGTCTAGTTCCGCCAGACCCTCTGGCGGAACTAGATATTTTCTAGCTAGTTCCGCCAGACCCTCTGGCGGAACTAGCTAGTTCCGCCAGTGGGTCTGGCGGAACTAGACCATTTTCCCAACTTACAATCTGACCCAAAAACCCCAAATAATTGGTCTAGTTCCGCCAGACCCTCTGGCGGAACTAGCTATTTTCTAGCTAGTTCCGCCAGTGGGTCTGGCGGAACTAGACCATTTTCCTAACTTACAATCTGGCCTAAAAACCCCAAAAAATTGGTCTAGTTCTAACTAGCTATTTTCTAGCTAGTTCCGCCAGACCCGTTGGCGGAACTAGCTAGTTCCGCCAGTGGGTGTGGCGGAGCTAGACCATTTTCCCAACTTACAATCTGACCCAAAAAGTCCAAAAAAATAGTCTAGTTCCGCCAGACCCTCTGGCGGAACTGGCTATTTTCTAGCTAGTTCCGTCAGACCCTTTGGCGGAACTAAGTAGAAATAGCTAGTTCCGCCAGACCCTCTGGCGGAACCTGTATCAGCGTGCCTTCCGGACAGGTCTGACCCCCAAAAATTGAAAAATAGCCTAGTTCCGCCAGAGCCTATGGCGGAACTTGTTCAATCATTGGAGTCTGTTATAAAAGGAAACTCTTTCTCTCTCTCCCCCAATCTAACCTAAAATCCGCCCCCAAAAAATAAAAAGACTATTCAGGCGATTTTGAAGTGTATTTGAGGTGATTTTGACCCAAATAAATAGAGAAAATAGAAGAAAAGGAAGACGGAAATTAGGTATTGTATTATAGATTTGTTTTTTATTAAATAATTAATTGATTTTATTATATATTTATTGTTAATTTGTTGAAATATTATTGCAATTAGTAAGAAGAAAATGGCACAAAACTCTCAAATTCTTGTATATTATGATGGTCTTATTGTAAATCTACCAAACGGATGCAATTACGACCCGGAGGAACCGGCTTATATTCCAGAAAGTACAACCACAAATAGGGATTGTGACCAACTGTGTAACGAAATTTATGAGAACCTCGGTTGGTCGTATAATGATATTCTTTTAATCCGAGGTCGGCTTCCTTCCCTTAAGAAAGGCATTTGGCATTATAGGTTAGTGAAAATTATGAATAATACACAATTGATTAATTTTGCGGAGCGTGTCATAAGGGTTGGGATGGAGGAATTAGAAATATATGTTGATCGCGTCCAAAATAAAGAATATCAGATAGGAACTAGTAGTAGATCAAATGTAATTCCAAATGCAGATGAAAATGAGATATTAGAACCCGTTGAAAATGAAATAAATATTGAAAATGCGAATGAGGACCCGTTTGCGACCTTTGATATGGCACGTGTGAGCGATAATGTACTTCCTGAAATAGATGATGATGAAAATGAATTAGATGAGGAACCCGAAATGGAGTCAGAGGACGAGGAAGAAATTTATGGAGATGGCGATGAAGAAATGGAGAGAGTGAACCATCAGACGGGATTTATATATACGGAAGAGGGTGAGATGGTTAGTGTAGGTACTTTCGGTGATGCGCCGGCTGCTGAATTCGAAGATAGTTCAATGTGGGAGTATACGAGAAATGATGTCTTATCTGGCATGAATGTGAATGAAAATGATGATGAAATATTGTATAAGGGACGTACATTTGAAACGAAATCAGAACTACAATCGGCTGTAAGAGCATACAGTGTGAAGCATCACCGAGAAATAGAAGTAGATCACTCGAATAAAACGAGATATATTGTGATATGCAAGCTTAAAGATGAAGGTACTAGAGGATGTAGTTGGAGGATACACGCTTCGATTAATAAAAAAAATAATTTATGGGAGATTAAAACATTTAGACAACCACACGTATGTATTAACCAAACACCTAGAAGAGACCACAAACAGTTAACGAGTGCGCTTGTTAGGGGCCTAATTCTAGATATCGTAAGAGCGGATTTAGATGTTAAACCTGTAACCATAATAGAAGCCGTTAAATTGAAGGTTGAATATACCATATCGTATTGGAAGGCTTGGCACGCAAAATAACACGCGTTTCGATTCTTATTTGGGGGTTGGAGGGAGGCTTATAATTTGCTCCCTGAGTAGATGGCGGCAATAACCTCAACAAATCCTGGTACGATATATACATTTAAAACTGGTGCCCCAAATAGAGATGGTGAGTTGGAGTTCGAAGGTCTATTTTGGGCATTTGGCCCATCACTATATGGTTTTCAATTTTGCAAGCCCGTCATAACAGTAGATGGAACATTTCTAACCGAAAAATACCAAGGAACTTTACTGACGGCGATTGGTACCGACGCAAATGGTCAGTTATTTCCTTTAGCTTTTGTTTTAGTTGATAGGGAGAAGAATGAGACATGGGGGTGGTTTTTTAATTGTTTGCGTGATGTTCTCGGAGAAGAAAATATGTATTGCATTATTTCAGATAGGCATGCTGGCATAATTAGCGCAATGAGAGTGAGAAGGTGGCTGCCACCTTATGGTTCATGCAAATTATTCATTTCTTGTAAAAGTACCAGCGGCATGAGCGAATAACTGTCCCCATTCGGATCCGTAAATAAAATGTCGGAAAAAAATCCGATCATGTACGCTCTACAATATTGCTCGACTCGTAATATGGGGGCATCACACTCCAAATCGGCAAAATTCTCCATGAACCATTTTTTTTTAACCAACACGTTGCTTTTCTTACTTCCTGATCCTCTGAACATCTCTTGAGGGGGTGTTTTTCCGAGTAGTTCCCCGGCTTTATTTGCCCAATTAATACCGTTGTTCTTTACACAAAAGGGCTTGCCATCCACCCGCAACCCCAACAAGCATGACACATCCTCTAACGTTATGGTCATTTCTCCGTGCGGCATGTGGAACGTATGTGTCTCTTTTCTCCACCGTTCCTGCAGAGCGGTTATCAGTATCCCATCGATTGGTATATAACCGATTCTCTGCGTTTGTAACAAACAAGCACTCGCAAAATATGGCTCGAACTGAACATTCCATGGCACCTGCGGAAACGAAACATATAAGTACATTATTTTTACATAATTAAATAAATAGATATATAGAAATAATTTTATATACAATACATTAATATGATGTTACCTGTATCGGAAACCCGCTTTCGCTACAGCCTTGGTGTTGTCCGGTTGGCTGAAACATACGGTTCTGTGATCATCCTGGAATTCGTTCAGCGGACGATATACCGGACCTTCTGGCTCAACTATAGGATCCTTCCCCCGATCCGCACGACTAGATCCGCCCCGACTAGATCCGCCCCTAGATGACATCCCTATATAAATTTTATTTTTTAAATATAAATAATAATTAAACAATTACTATAAATACATTACTTCAATCTTTTTTTAATATAAACAAATTACTTCACTCTTTTTTTTAATAGGAATAATACTATATAGTCAAAAATAAAAACCTAACAAATATATTACTAAACAAATATATATTATATTTTTTTCTTAAAATAACTACATATTGAAAATTAATTATTAAATATTTTCATACCGAACAAAATTAATGAAAATATCCCTATATAAATAATAACTAAACAATATATTTTTACATTACTAAATAAACATACTATTTAACACAAAAATAAACAAATTGTTTCATTCTATTTTTTTTAATACAAAAAATTGTATATATTAAAAAAAACCATACACAATTACTATAAATAAATATATTACTAAACAAATATATATTATATTTTTTTTCTTAAAATAACTACATATTGAAAATTAATTATTAAATATTTTCATACCGAATAAAATTGATAAAAATATCCCTATATAAATAATAACTAAACAATATATTTTTACATAACTAAATAAACATACTATTTAACACAAAAATAAACAAATTGCTTCATTCTATTTTTTTTAATACAAAAAATTGTATATATTAAAAAAAATCATACACAATTACTATAAATAAATATATTACTAAATAAATTTATATTATATTTTTCTTTAAAATAACTAAGTAATAAAAAATAATTAAGTAATAAAAAATAATTACAAATTTTTTTCATACCGAATCAATTTGACGAAAAATTTACCCCTTCTTCTTCTTCTTCTTCTTCTTCTCCTTCTTCTTCTTGTTCTTATTTTTCTCTAAAGAAATCAACAAAAATTCAAACATATTTCAATACTATCAACCTATTTAAACCAATTTCAAACTAATCTCACTAAATCCATACCTCTTTCGCACTAATTTCACTCAATCAAAACTTATTTCAATTCAACCAAATCAACAAAAATAACTAATCAAAACTCAAAATCAAACAAAATAACTTACATATTTCTTCTTCTTTCTAACTTCTCCTTCTCTTCCTTTAATTTCTCCCCTCTTTCTCCTTTCAATCCTCTCAAATCGCCTGAAATTTCGCCCCCAAATTTTTCTCTTCTTTTTTCGAACGGACGGGTAGGGTTAAAATGAGGGTCGGATGGGTTTAAATTCGGGTTTAAAAAAACGCAGTGGGTAGTTCCGCCAGACCCGCTGGCGGAACTAGCTAATATTAGCTAGTTCCGCCAGAGGGTCTGGCGGAACTAGCTAGAAAATAGCTAGTTCCGCCAGAGGGTCTGGCGGAACTAGACCAATTATTTGGGGTTTTTGGGTCAGATTGTAAGTTGGGAAAATGGTCTAGTTCCGCCAGACCCTCTGGCGGAACTAACTAGTTCCGCCAAAGGGTCCGGCGGAACTAGCTAGAATAGCTAGTTCCGCCAGAGGGTCTGGCGGAACTAGACCATTTTTTTGGGGTTTTTGGGTCAGATTGTAAGTTGGGAAAATGGTCTAGTTCCGCCAGACCCACTGGCGGAACTGAATAGTTCCGCCAGAGGGTCTGGCGGAACCTATATTTTCGTCAATTTTGGGCCAATTTCACCGTCTAAATTGGGTCAAAACTAAATTTTACCTAGTTCCGCCAGACCCAGTGGCGGAACTAGCATTTTTCACTAATTAACGCTGTTTAAGGGTGCCAAATGGCCGAGATTAGCAAAAAAAAAAAATTTCCTAGTTCCGCCAGACCCTCTGACGGAACTACTTCAGAATATATGGGTAGCAAAATATATGGGTAGATAGCACTTCCGCCAGAGGGTCTGGCGGAAGTGCTACCTACCCATATATTTTGAAAATCATGCTATCTGATTAATTATTCTTCAAAATAGTGCTACTATTCAAAAATATTATGGCGCTACAGGGCCAAGTTTGGTTGGTTGAGAGTAATTAATTATTTTTGCTATGAAATATTAATTGTATTATGATCATTTCATTCACCTTCTAATTCTACATGTTTAGGAATGTTCATTCGGTCGTTCGGCCGAACCGAACAACTTATAGCCTTATACTCAAATCAAATTTAAACTAAACCAATTTTGTTGAAGACTGACGCTGACCAGAGTGGTTTTTTGTCGAAATAAAACTGAACCATATGAACCGGATTTTAATTCGATTTATTCGGTTGAATCAAACTTACATATTTTACAACGAAAAATAATAGTATTCATTCAATCACAGAAAAGAATATTTTGAAAAGAATGACAATCATTCTTGGAGAAAATTGCAAGCATACACTAATGACCTCATTAAATCGTAGCACAAGAACTGGCCGAGCGGGGTGCAAAAGCAATAATTGCTACTGGAACTACACTACAAGTGCTCTCTGCTGGTGACACTGGGAACAAAGTTGAAATCCCCATAATTTCTCTTGTTCCTTCTTCACGCTAAAAAAAATCAAAAAACATGTTAATTAATTGTATTTGTGGGAGCCCATCAAAGTTTATGTTCGGCAAATTTTTGTGTAGTATCTGCTGGGTTATAGACAATTGGGCGATTTCAAATTAGGATTTTCGTGCTCTTAAAAAATTAGGCCTAAATTTTTCTCTGTCCATACCCCTTCCTTATCATTATATACAAGTCCACACTTTAAAGTTATTTTGGGTCTAGTTTGGAGAGTTATAAACTTCAAAACCATTTCAACTTTTTGGGCCTAATTTGGAGGGTTATAAAGGCCGAATTTCACATATACCTTACAAAAACCTCAAAACATAAAATATCAAGAATACCCCTTATACCACCAATGCCCTTGTATTAATTTTTTTAATAAAACATCTAAATTACTGCTCTTTCTCACATATTAATGCACATGTAAAAGTAAAATGCAAATAGACTAATTTGGAAACCTTCTTGAAGTGAAAATGAAAATTAGGAGTATATAAGATATTTCACTTGTTTTATAGTGGTATGCAGTAGTGCAGATCTCTTATTCTCATATTGTAGTGGTATATTTGATAGTTGTGACTTTACAGGGATATTAACTTGAAATTGCTTAGAATCCAAATTGCAATTTTACTTAACTCTTAAACAATTAAATAAACATGATAAGATTGCACGATTTTTTTTTTATTATGCACATGAAATGAAAGGTCTATATATTACTGGCATAAGATGGGTGCAACTTTGACTCCTTGAAATTCGGTTCCCAATCACATGCATCCAATTTGTAATCTAGAACAATTACATCTTATTAAATCAAACAAAATCAGAATTATGTAGGCTTTTAATGCATGGGTAATCTCTTGGAACAAAAGGATCAGAAATTCAAAAAAAATGTAAGAAGTTATAAAAATAATAGAAATTAAATAGCCATCGGATACAGATAACGCTAGGGAACTGGACAAAAATTTATATATCAAACCCCCACAAATAAATTCGGTTTTCAACTTATTTTTCAAACTAAAGCCAGTTCAGAAATTCAAGTCTCGACTCAAATAATAAAATTGGAATTTCAAATTGCACTTCAAGTTGTATGCAGAGTGCAGACCATATATTATTTTTGATATGTCAATTATGAAATGAGATTTGAACTTTTTTTTTGTTTGAGATGAAATTTGAAATTTAGTATTTACAAAGTTGAGGGTGTTCCATGGAAACTTTCCACTGAAACAAACTGTCAAAGTTTCAGGTTCCATATCCCAATGAAGCTCATTTTATATGTGAATAAATAAAAATTTTGTGTTAATATTACTTCCATATGTTTCTATGTACCATTTTGTAGAAATATGATTAGACCACTAGATTGATTTAAAAATTTAGATGAAGACATATGAGCCCACTTAAAAAGAGAACAAACATCAATCAATAGCTTGTAGTTCTCCCTCAAAAGAATTTTATATGATTAGGGTACAATTAGGGTTTGACTGAGATAACTAAAGCTAAGTATAAACTGTCAAAATTAGCCGTATGAATCTTTCCAAAGCAATAACTGGAAGCAGTTAATCCTAGGACTGAGATGCTCTCCAATTTCCACGATATCTCCATTACTCCACTTATTAATAATATTGTCCTTGAGAAAATACAGTTTTACTATTATATCTTTTGCTCATTTATTAAAGAAACTATGGCCCAATATCTTTTTATATACTTCGATGCACCAGTATAGAAGTTTCAGTTACTAACAAATTAAATGTAAGTTCACAGTAAAAACTTTTATCAAAATTAAAATGGAGAGAACTATGAAAGAAGAAACTGACTTAAATAAATTTAAAAAGGTCTATTATTTACTTAAAATATAATAAAAATAGGTCGGTGGGCAGAATAGTGTTACCTCTGGTCCCAATATATTCTTCAAAGAAAATACTTTAATCTGGTACAAAGATTGCAAATGGGTGGTAAATAAATTATTTATAGGGCCCGGGTAATTTATACTGGTCTCCAAATCTATTATTTCCTTTTTATCTCCAGAAATACATCTTTTTTTTATTAATTTATGATGTGTTATTAACATTTGATTGGTTGTTAATAAGGTTCTTTTTTGTATTGAAAAAAAGAAGGTTCCTTTTTCCAGCAAAAAGGTAAATCTTTGTTATTCTAGTAGTAATAATCAAACATTATTTGAGAATTTAAATTTTAATATAAGAAAAAAAATAACTCAATTTGAGACTGGATCTTTCTATCTACCTGGGTATTTAACAAAAAATGAAAGGTTATCACATGATAATCCAATTTATTAATGGTAATAATGCAATAATTTGTTCAGAAAATCAAGTTGACTGACACAATTAAGATAACTAAATAAAAAATATTCATAAAAATATAAACAAATTGTTTCTGACAGCTATCCACAGCAGATCGAACAAGAGTTTTCAATTCATGAGGAGTTACAAAACTGTACAAGCAAGTACAGAACGTAATTTATATTATTTGTAATTTGGTTTATCATTATAATTTTCTGTGCGTTCTTTTATATTATTTCTGTGCATTCTTCTAATTAGGTTTATTATTATAATTTTCGTGTATATTATATTCTTTTGTTGATTACTTAAATAATATAGCTAGTATGAAATTAGACATTCTGTATTCTATTTTCTGAGGTCAAAATTATTTCCTTTCCTTTTTCCCATTTTCTTCCTGTTTATTATTATTATTATTATTATTATTATTATTATTATTATTATTATTATTATTATTATAAAACCCTATGGCACAATACCTGCCTATGAGGAATTAAGCTCTTTTAGAGTTAAAATTATCACTTAAATTAAATTACAAGATTTCAACTTCTCTCCATTTTGTTCTCAAAATAGAGGGATCTATTTCGCTTCTGGCGCTACAACTCCAAAGAAACTCCAATTAACAAAATATCTCCAGGCGCAAATTAATGGAGAGAATTGAATCTCTAAATACCAACCTCAAATAATTAAAATGTTAGAGCATGATTAATTTATGTAAATACAAGGACAGTACTTGCAGATCCCTTCAAATCTAAATGAAAAAAATAAAAACAAAGATGCAAGTCAATGATGCCCCTAATGAAAAAAATGAAGGATAACAACCAAATGATTACAATAAATCAAGGGGCATTTTGGTGAATTCACTGAGATAATTGATTCTCCAATAATACATTTGATTAGGGTTCATTCACATGCATCTCTACATACTGCCATGTTCTCATTATAAAAACCCTAAATATAGAAAAAATGCCCTCAAGTATTATTTTAGTCTGCCTCATATTCTTCCGAAATTAAAAAAAATAGTGATAAAAACATGGCACATCTATATAGAGAGGGATTTAAAACTAAAATATTATAAATAAAATGACTTCAAATATATTATATAATCCATAGATTTAGTAGGGGTTGAAATTTCAGAAAAGAATATTTTTTTAGGAGAGAATAAAAAGAATATTTGAAAAGATAAAAATTAAAAATTATTCAAAATTAACAAGTAGGACTTAGAATAACTATCCATATAAAACTATGTCAAAAGGAAATACAAAAATCAAGAAATGGTGCAGCAGATTAAAACTTCAACAAAACTATTTAAATAATTTCTACCAATCAATCAATTAGATTCCTCTCAAACGGTTATACCACAAACCCTAAGGACAACCTTCCAATTTTTTTATACCCTATATTATAAACTAACACAACCAAACTTAATCAAATCAAATCAATTTACTAACAAAACTCATTAAAATATTCGAAGCCCAACCCCTATAAAAACCCTAGACCGTTCAACCCTCAAATCCATCAAGCACTCACAAACAAAACTTAATCATAAAAACTCACAAACCCTCTCTTCTTCCCTTCTTAAACATAAATGGATTCGAAAAAATCAAACAAAATCACGGAAATCGTGAGGCTCCAACAAATGATCAGGAAATGGAAGAAACTATCTGTCTCGAAAAACGGAACCAGCACCAGTACCAACAACAATTCTCCGAGCAAGGGCATGAAGTTCTTAAAACGCACACTGTCATTCACAGACCCATCGGCACTATCTGGAGACGTACCGAAAGGGCACCTAGCGGTATGCGTGGGAGAAGAAATGCGACGATTTGTTATACCAACGCAATATTTAGGTCACAAAGCATTCGTCTCTTTGCTCAGAGAGGCAGAAGAGGAATTCGGGTTTCAGAATGAGGGCGTCTTAAGAATACCGTGCGAGGTTGGAGTTTTTGAGAGTATACTAAAATTGGTGGAGAACAACAAAGATGGTTCTTATTATTGCTCTACTGAGGCTGATTTTGGCCATCCGTATTACTCCCCAAATCCAATTTATCAATAAAGTGGAAGTAATTGAGAGGCCAAATGCTATATCTGGTGAGGGATGATTATTTATCTCCCCCCATATATATCATCTATGATCGAATTAGTATTCATTTTTTGTTTTATTTTCTTTTTTTGTGAGGATATAAAGCAAAATTTCTTTTTTCTTTAATTTGTGTACTAGTTGAGGATAGCCAAAAAGGCTCGTGTTCAATTGTAATGATTTATTTTCGTTTTCCATTTAATGTTGGACTTGAATTAAGTTTGATAAACACAGAAATTTTGAAGCCAAAGTTGACTTAAGGATCGAACTCCAAAGAAGATTTTTATAAATCTGGAGGGTATATTGTAAGGATTGTATGTGTAAATTTCGACCCATAACAAAATAAAAGTCCAGCACAAAAGAGTGAGACAGTATGTGGAACATTCTGATTTTGTCAATGCTGAGTGATCCATTAACAAATGGAGGTAGAGGTGTGATTATGTCTCTGCCTAAGCGGAAATCCAATGTGCCTGATGGAATCCCCACTGAATTTATCCAATTCTTATGAGAAACTCTGAAATCAGACATCATGCAGATGGTCCATGATTTCTACCTTTGGAGCCTCATTGAAGCGAAAATTACAATGGTACTCAAGGTCGAAAATACAATCACAATTCAAAGTTTTAGAACAATTAGTGCCATAAGCATCATAATTAAGATATCTCCAAGCTACTAGCGCATACATAACAATCAGTCCGCCTTCATCTTTGGCAGACAACTTATATAGACTTTTCTGACCTCTAGAGAAATGCTCTCTTATGCTCATAAAATTAACCTCCTTCAATTCTTTTGAAATTGATTTCTCTCAAGCTTTTGATTTTGTTGATTGGTCATTCCTCCACAATCGGCTGGAAAAAAGGAAATTCTCGTACCACTTCATTTCACGGATAAGAAATCTACCCCAATTGAAATCAATGGCTATGAAAATGAATGATTCTTTCAGGCCAAAGTATCAGGCAAGGGGATCTTCTATCTTATATATTATGTTGCGGATATAATACAACATATGATCATCCACACTAGAGAAATTATGATGGCTTAACTATGTAGACAACCTAGGCTAGGGCTAGGAGTGGTAAAAATACTTTTATCTCGATTGTTCGCTCGAACTAGACTCGAAAAAAGCTTGTTTGAAAATAGCTCGAATGGAACTCGAGCTGAGACAGCTCGAGCCAAGCGCGAGCTGTGTTGGAGAATTCAAAGCCATGTACGTTATATGCGCAGCGGAACCTATGGATTTAACCCGTCCTAGGATCATCGTTAAGGGAATAAAAGTATGAGATTAGATATTAAAATTTTATACCTCGGATCTTCCTGATCCACGAGACGAAAAATGGATGTAGGTCTGAACTATTCTAACTTGCAACCTTCTCCTTCATGAAGCTCGACTCCGCGAACCTCCTAGCTTTTCCTAGAGATGAAGAACGATCGCTCGCAAGTTCTCAAGTTAGAGAACCTCTACTCGTATCCACGCGAACTTCAGACAAATAGAATAATCGGACTCGGCTAGACGAGTCGGTATCAAAACGTCTAGTAGAATTCGATATCCATCATTAAAGGAGGAGCTACTTACATTGTTTCTATCTTTCCTCAACGACATGTATTTTGGTGTATTATATGTTTTGCGGAAAGAACACTTCAAATATATGGCCTATTTTACAACAGTAGTTGCAAAACGCATAAGTGAGATTCGTGATCTTTTCAATGCTATTAACAAAATGGAATTTGTAGTGGTTTGTTTATTCAGCTTTTCTTAACTTTGTCCACTTGGCACAAAATATTTTAGAATTTGGTGAATTTTGTTTGGTGAGTTCTTTAGTGTAATATTTGGTAACTTGATATTTCGGTTCATTAAATTAAATCTCGCGAGGGACATCTGTGTTCGCTACTTCATAAAACTAACCATTTGGCCCTCATTTATATGGACATTCAGTTTTGTTTACTTAAAATTTTATCTAACTCAATTCTGCCTTGAGATATTAATTTTATGTTTTTAAATTTGAAAGTCTTTTAAGTGATTTATTTCACTTTAAAATTTTTAAATTCGTAAATTATTAAACAGCTTTTACATAATTATTTAAGTTGTGCCTTGTACGACTTTATCGAAGTTTCGGATTTTTTTAATTTTTGTTGAGCATTGTTAAGACATTCGTGAAGCCAAGCCATTCCTTATACTAATTCATCGTGTGATCCAACTTTTACATTGTTGTGAGAACAATTCGAACTTGGGGCAAGTAATTGAATGGATGATTCTTTATATTCATTTGAAAAGAAAAATCTAGATCGCGTTTTGAAAATATCTCGTGACACATGTCCCGAGATGAATCGGAAGATGATGCCTTGGAAGAAGGTGTCATAGTCGATGTCAGAGAAGCAATTTTTCGTTGAAGTATGCTTTGTATCGCTTGTTCGACCACCACATCCACAAAAGGCAAGATCCCCACCATGAGTTTAAGATTCTTAACTTCTGAGTCGGAGTCAGATTCTGATTTGGAGGAATCAGAGGAGTCGCTCGAGTTATTTCTCAAAAAGGCGACTTTGGCAGAGTGATTCCTTTTCTTCTTCTTTTCCTTTGTTTTTTCGTCATGCCTTTTATCACGGCTTTTCCCGAGTCTATCGCCGAATCATCCTTCTTTTTTTTCACTTTCTTTCTTATTCCACGTAGCGAATTTGGAATGAAGTAACAATTGTTGATACTGTGTCCCTTCTTGTTGAACTCGAAGCAGAAGATATTTAAATTACCGCGTCGATGATTGTGGTTGAACCATTTCTCGTGTGCTCGAATTTTACCGAACTTTATCAGTAGGAGTTCCATCTCATCATCTTCGTCAAGTTTCTCCAGATAGGCAACCTGAGCTCGATTGAGAATGGTGGTGGTAGGAACTGTCGTCACGATCGAAAATACAAGTTTATTTCAAAAATGAATTTAAAACAGTTTGTATTCCTTCTCTGGTATCAATTATTGTTTAATGAAGACATAAGGGGGTGAATAGGTCTAATTTGTGAGGAAGTGTGATAAACACATGATATATTACGAAGTTCAGCTACGTGGTCGCGTTAGCTTTAACGACCCGTTCTCACTAGCGGCCGAGTCGCGTTCACGAGTGCCTACATCTTTGGGTATGTCTCTCAGTTTCTTAATTTCACTAATCCAAATAACGTTTACAAACTTGTGTCGATAATGATTTTACAAACACTTAACGATTATCGACAGACCTCAACTAGGTTTCTTTCAACCTTTAGAAATAACTCGATCTTTCTTCTCTCTTAATTTCACTCAAAAATATTGAATAATGAAAATAGACAATAAAGAGAATTTTCGGGATTATTTGGGTAAGAATCATATTGGGGATACCTCCCTATTTAAAGGGAAAGGAGGACCCTGCATGCAGATTTGGAAACATTCGAGATCCATTCGAACAGAATTATGGTTTGTTCGAACGGACCATATATATGGCAGAAAATCAAATCTTCATAATAGCTCTTTTCATTAATGTAAATATCTTTTCATTAATGTTGATGATCTTTCGTTCGAATAGACTAATGATCCGTTCGAACGAACAATATCATTCAAAAACTTTCCAGATTAATATATGTTCGAATGGAGAAATAGTTACGTTCAAACGTATATTATTCCAGGATTATATTATCGTATTATCTCTAATGTTTATTTATATTATTAAAATTTAACTTAATTTTCTAATATTTCTTGATGAATTGTCGTCAATCCATTGTATATCTTGAGCGTGCCTTATACATGGCATTTTTCTTCATATCTTCGAAATCTTCTAAATTGATCATGTTGCGTTCTTACTTTATCATTCGTGATTATGCTTCTCGTGCTCGTCTTGAAACTCATTTATTTGCTATACTTATACATCAAACTCAAGCATATTGTTAGTAGTTCTAAAATATTTTAAGATTGTCAAACAAAGAACAACACTCGTACTAATTTCTAAATGACCTCAAAAAAAGTAATCCAACATTTCAATTATCGATCTATCATTCGATCGGTAATGGCTAATGGAAGGACAACTATGTTTTGGGACGATCATTGGATGGCCGGGCATATCAGTTAGGGAGACAATTGAGGGAGACCTACTACTCTATATCTCAGGTCTTACACACTCGAATAACCACAATGCTCGGCAAGCATTTCTCTTGCTTGCTGACATATAATCCACAATGCTCCTTCATAAAGAAAATAAGGTCATGTGGAGGTGGACGAACAATGGGGTATTTTTACAGTTAAATCGACTTACAGCTTTCTACACAAGACCAACACAATATAAACTAAAAAGAACAGAATTGGAAGATGAGGGCTCCCAATAAGGTTCGGTTTTTCATATGGCTTCTATCATATGACCGCCTACCTACACAAACATATCTCGAGAAGAAAGGCTGACTTTCTATCCACACATGTGTATTGTACAATAAGGGGGTTCGTATTATGATGTCTCTCACTTATTTCTTTACTACCCCTGATATTGCTATCATTTGGCACAACCAACAGCTACCGTCCAACAATTACATTAGTAATAGATATATGGCTTACACATGAAAGAAATAAAGATTCCAAAACAGAAAAACTTACGGGTCTTCACAACCTAGTCAAGATCCGCCTGGATGAGAGGGCGATTGCTGATTCAATATTGTGGGATCATCTGTGTAATTGCACACCGGGGCGAGGGAGGGGAATTTAGTGAAATTAGTAGGCTCTTCGCCTACTAGTTAAAAAAAATACATAAATCTTGTAGAATTTTTGATACTTTATATTCTACACCAAAATGTTTGTAACCTAGATTATAGATTGTAATAACAAACATTATATTTATTCTATGATATTTCATATAATATATTCGTATAGGTTATTTTAATATAATTAAAATAGACCATGAATATACAATTCAGTTTTATGTTATCAAACTGCGTGACTTTGAAAGTAAAACAATAAAGTGTTATGAATGATATTCTAAATCGTCCTTGGTCATTTATAAGATATTTGTGAAGACAAATATACTTGCGGGTACAAATAAATATATATTTATAGACAAGCTATAAATATACACCAATATGTTAGTTGACTGATGATCATATTTTACCGATCATGGATAAATAGTTATCAAGTCATTAACATAGGTACATGTTAGAGACCATATACCGCACTGACCCGTCATAAGAATACTACACATTTTACGTCATTAGCGATTCTTGTAACAGAAAGTATTTATAGTCCTTTGACCTGAGATTGTCTCGGTTCCCAACATGAGAATTTTTATACTTTAGCATAATCTAACATTGCCTTTAACCGGGTGGTCATAGCGGTTATGATTGGGTATATAATGAATCATGTAGAGAGATGAGTGCAATCAAGACGGGATTTGTTCATCTCATTAAATGAGAGAGATATATTTAGGTCTCTTGATGAATTGAACTGAAGAAATGTATGGTCATACTCAAATAAATTAATAAGAGTTATTAATGTCATTTATTTTTGTTCAGATTAATTTGGGATCAAGAAATGTTAATCGATTAATATAAGGATAACGTATTATATGCCTTATTATCGATACAGATATCGTGTGACAAAAGGACTAAATATGTGACTGTTGATTAGATAAATCGGATCACCGGTATTCACTTAATTTAGATAGTCAGGATGTCTTGTTAGAGGCCGCCCATAATTTATAATTGTCATTGCCAACATTAAGTGAACCTATAGGGTCAGACACATAGAGCAAATTGAAACGGGCGCAGAAAATACTAACCACTTATATGATGAGTTGCATAGAGATGTCACAAAAAATATTGTCATCTTATGTGATAAGATGTGATGCATATGTATATAAATATTATGGACACAAAAGATCAAGTAATCTAGAAGAGTCTAGATGAAGACACGTGGATAAGGATTAAGGATATCATACACATCTCTTAATGTGTAGAGAGACAACTCTTCACCCCTATATAAGAATATAGAGGGGGTCCAAAATTCCATACATCGCCATTCTCTTTCTCTCATAATTACTCATTCTTTTTTGTTCTTTTATATGACAAAATAATGAAAGGGTGTTTTCTTTTCATATGATAAGTTGAAAGGGTGCGATACTATATGAGAAGAATTATATAGTCGGTTTATACATCTTTTGTGAGAAGAAGAAGAAGAAGAAGAAGAAGAAGAGAGTCTTTCTTATGCAATAGAAGAACACACATACTAGCACATATGGTTCTTCTGGCCCACTTCAAGAAGTTTGTTTGTGTGGATACCGGTAGAGGCGTTCGTTCTTTCGGCGCTTGTGAGATATTCGGCCTAAGAAGATGAGAACGGACTGTTAAGACTTTCGATGGAGATCGATTGTGTATGCGATAGATGGCTTTCGCACAATTCAACCTAGACGGTCTTGGTGGATGGATAATCAGTTTGGACGGTAACCGATTGAAAGGCGCTTGATGGCACGCATGATTTGAGCGTCACGGATTAAGCGTAATCCAAAAGGTATCTTTAAATTTTATTTTTTTTATTTAAGTATGGATTCTCGGATTGGTTTTGGACGAAATTTTATTTTTCGCTACGTTTAAATACGTATGAAACCCAACAATTTTAATATACTAGCAATTACCCTCACTCTGCTTTGGATATATACCTTTCACTTTTGATTTTTGTGCAAATTACATAATCATGCTAACGAAAGAAAAAAAAATGGTAATTTAACAATTTGTGTTTAAATCAAGGTCTTTATTCTCCAATTTTGTTTAATCAAGCTCTCATCCGTAATATGACTGTTAACAACCAATATGACATATTTATATAAATGCTCACATAATATCTTATGAATTATGATGTTAAAATCTTTTTTAGCAAAACAATAATTTTTAAACTACATATATGATAAATAGTTAAAAAATATATATTATTTACAATTTTGAACAGAAAACTTGTGTTCCGTTCCGAAATATATTTTGGAAAAAAAAATTAAAAGTTATTTCGAACATTATATCTCAAAAATCATTGGGAAAAACTGTTTTTTCAAAAGAATTTTTTACAAAACAAAAATTAAGCATCTTTGAAAATAAGTTTCCCAACAATATTACTACGAAGAATGTTATTTTAAAAAAATATTTTGATGACTCAAAAACAGATTTGTTAAGAATAATATGTAGAAATAAAATTCTATAAATTTTTTTTATTGTATGTTTCCTCATATAATTTTGAGTTTTATATGGATATTTTTGCAAAACAAAATAAGAAAGTTGAAAGAAAGACAAAATGAGTGGTCCTCGCATTAGAAAAAAAAATATCTGACACCAATTTTGAATGAGAAAAGTTCATTTTTGATCTCTCACTATTCAATTAGTCTATTTTCGACCCCTAAACTTTTTATTGGTCTCTTTTTGACCCATCAACTATTGATTTAGTCTCCTTTTAGCCCTTTCATCCGTTAAATGCTTACGTGTCCGTTAACTTAACACGTAAGCGATGATTTGGCACGTATTTATGATGTGGCAATTGTGACATGGTAATTATTTGAAAAAATTAAAAAAATTCTTAATCCCCTCATTTCTTTCCTTCGTATTCTCTGGACAGTAGAACAAAAAATCATTTTCTATCTGAATAAGGCTCCAATATGCAAAATTCACTGAGAACATCTGTTAGTCGACAACAAGGAGAAAATTTTACAAAAAGAAATCTGGTAATTCGATAAAAACTTAGAAAGATCCAAGCGTTCAGAGTTGGAGTCAGAGAAAAAAACATAAGTTGTTTCAGACCAACCTGTGGTAATTTAAGGATTTCTTCAACTACAGGCGCTATTCTGAGCTCATTCTTTTTTCTATCTCCTCAAGACATGCAAAATAACAATAACCAATCTTTGCCTACCCCTAACGTGTGATGAGATTTGAAGAAAAAGTTGATCAATATGTTCTCTCTCCCCTTGGCCGAATCTGGACAGAAGAACAAAAAATTATTTTCTATCTGAATAAGGGTCCAATATACAAAATTTGCTAAGAACATCTGTTAGTCGACAACAAGGAGAATATTTTACAAAAAGAAATCTGGTAATTCGATAAAAACTTAGAGAGATCCAAGCGTTCAAAGTTGGAGTCAGACAAAAAAACATGAGCTGTTTCTAACCAACCCGTGGTAATTTAAGGATTTGTTTCAACTACGGGTGCTATTCTTGGCTTATTCTTTTTTTCTATCTCCTCAAGACATGCAAAATAACAATAACCTATCTTTTCCTAACCCTCACGTGTGATGAGCTTTGAAGAAAAAGTTGATAAATACATTCTTTTTCCCCATGGCTGAATCTGGACAAAATAACAAAAAATCATTTTCTATTTGAATAATGGTCTAATATGCAAAATTCGCTTAGAACATCTGTTAGTCGACAACAAGAAGAATATTTTACAAAAAGAAATTCGGCAATTGGGTAAAATCATAGAGAGATCCAAGCGTTCAAAGTTTGAGTCAGAGAAAAACCATAAGTTGTTTCTGACCAACACGTGGTAATTTAAGGAGTTCTTCAACAACGGGAGTTATTCATGGCACATTCTTTTTTCTATCTCCTCAAGACATGCAAAATAGCAATAACCAATCTTTTCCTATCACTCACGTGTGATGAGATTTGAATAAAAAGTTGATAAATATGTTCTCTCTCCCCTTAGCCGAATCACGACAGCAGAACAAAAAATTATTTTCTATCTAAATAAGGGTCCAATATGCACAATTCGCTAAGAACATCTGTTAGTCGACAACAAGAAGAATATTTTACAATAAGAAATCTGGCAATTCGATAAAAACATGGAGACATCCAAGCGTTCAAAGTTGGAGTGAGAGAAAAAAAACATAAGTTGTTTCTGACCAACCCGTGGTAATTTAACGAGTTCTTCAATTACGGGGGTTATTCTTGGCACATTCTTTTTTCTATCTCCTCAAGACATGCAAAATAACAATAAACTATCTTTTCCTACCCCTCACGTGTGATAAGATTTGAAGAGAAAGTTGATAAATACGTTCTCTCTACCGTTGTCCGAATCTGGACAACATAACCTATCTTATATTTTTCTAAAATTGCACCTTAAATTTGATTCGATATGAATTTTTCATTAATTAATTTTTTTTAGAAAAAAATAAGATAGAAAGAATACGAGTGAAAGAAAGGAGGGATTTAATTTTTTTTATTTTTTCAAATAATTGTCATATGACAATTATCATAATATATGCCAAATCATCACTTACGTGTCAAGTTTGTTGGAGAACCCGTAGTCATGTACGTTACATGCGCAGCGGAACCTACGGGTTCAACCCTCCCTAGAATCATTGTAAAAAAAATAAAGGTACGAGATTATGCTATTAAAATTTATACCTCGGATTTTTCTGATCCGCAAGACGAACAACGGATGTAGGTCGGAACTTTTCTGATGTGCAACCTTCTCCTTCCTGAAGCTCAACTTCGCGAACCTCCTTGCTTCTCCTAGGGATGAAGAACTGATCGCTTACTTATCTCCAAAGTAGGAGATCTCTACTCGTATCCACGTGAACTTCAGACAGACGGAATTACCGAACTCCGCTAGACGAGTCCGGAAATACTTTCTGAAATTACCCTCACAAAACTCTCTCTCTCTCTCTCTCTTGGTATTACGGCTGCCTCTAAGACTTTTAATTGTATGTCTAATAGAGGGGGTATGTCCCTCTATTTATACTAGAGAGAGGGGTGAAAGAATGGCAAGTTTTGATAAGGAAACCCTTCCTGCTGCCAGAGTTCTGTTCGACCGGAACCTGTGTTCCATTCGAACGGAACACTGTTACCATATATGTTCCGTTCGAACTGAGAACTGGTCCGTTCGAACGGAATCTGTTCTGTTCGACCTGAGGATTATTCCATTCCACCGGAACAATTTCAGCCTTTATAAAATTTCAGCACCTAATGCTTTATTCTTTCACCAATTTATACATCACATATATAAATGTTTCTAAGGTATTTTCATCCCGAATGAATGGAGTTCATTGTGTGACCGTGTAGGTTCCATTTAACGCTGGCAATGATCTTCTAAAGATCTTAAGTCAGAGTAACCTCTAGACTGATATCATAATAACTACCTACGTTCAATGAAATGATCAACGATCATAAACCTATCTGAATAGACGTTTGCTTATTCCTTTTATTCTACGATATATGTCTTGATCACAAGACACGGTAATATGTCATCCTTGAGTGTGATCAAAGTCTCTTTCCTGATCGAGAATTAGACTGAGTAAATACAAAATGATATTAACAACACATGTTAATCCATTTTGAGTATGGCCATGCATTTCCTTCAGTCCTAGTTTATCAGGGGGCCCAGAGATATCTCCCTCTTAACGAGAGGAACAAATCCCATCTTGGTCACTCACATTCCTCGTCATGATTCAGTGCATACCTAATAATGACCCTAATGATCATCCCGTTACGGATGACGTAAGATCATATTAAAGTATGCAGTTCCACATACAGAAATCCATGGTAACCTCAGGTCGTAGGAACAAACACACTATTCATATGAGAATCACTAATGACATATACCATGCATATTCTCATAGTGTGGTCAGTCCAGTACGTGTTCACTAACACGCACCTATATTCCAGACTTGACATCCCTATGTCCATGATCAGCAGAACATGATCATCCAGTCTGCGAATATACTAGTGTGGATATGTAGCTTCTTACCTGAAGTATGTTTATCTCTATAAGCATCCCACATATCACTAGGGACAGTTTAGAATGTCATTCGTTGGTTCACAGTTCTACTATCAGAATCACGTATTCCGATGACGTGAACCCGAAGTGTCATTCATGGTCGATCTAATATATTAGTCATCCATACACTCAATCATATATGAACTAAATAAACGTGTTTCTCATAATCTAATCTCTAGTCCAACACTTTGGTCTAGGACATAATTCCTTCAAAGTTAATGGACACGTAAGTATTTAACAAATGGAATGGCCAAAAAGAAACTAATTCAATAGTTGAGGGATCAAAAAAGGCCAATAAAAAGTTGAGGGGTCAAAAAAGAATTAATTGAATAGTTAGAGGACCAAAAATGGACTTTTCTTATTTTGAATCAATAGGATGTTATAAATATTATGTTTAAAAGGTATAATGTATCACTTAAATACCAAATAAATTATTCATTATATTATATACAACACACATGAGCCCATATTGTTGTATCAATGGGCCATAAATAATTTTAATGTACCACTTTCAATTAAAAATTGATAGAAAAGATATAATCGATTCATTGGTATGTTTGTAAATGACTCATTAGACTAAATATAACATAGACGTGTTATATATATAACATAGACGTGTTATATATAATCTTATTTATAGGTTTATGTTTTTTAACATGAGTAATTTTGTATAACTAAACTTGTAATGTATTGTATAGAACTAATGTTACATACTAAAATAACTTGCTTCACAAACATTCTTCTAAGTATACACGTGTCAAAATTCCATGACACATTAAGAATTATATATAAGAGGTAAAGTAATAATAATAATTAGACCACTTTAAATGCCAAAAAAATTAAAAAAATTACAGAAATCTCAATTAGCACTGAGTATAAATTGATGGAGGTAAAATATATTTTCCGCAATTTTCTCTACCCCGGCTGTATACGTGTCAACCATGTGATCCACGTCTATTTAGCATGTTTGCATGTGCAATACATGTGATATGATTTCCACAAATATTATGCTATTTTTATTTATTACACCAATTTTTATATAACTTTATTGTTTTTAATATTTTGTCGAATTCCCATCTGCATCATACAAATGACACTTTTGAAATGAAATATTTCTGTAGAAAAGTCGTGCATTGAATATTATTTGGCAAAGTTATGGTTTGCTTATTTTTTATTTTTTTTGAGGAATTAGTTATGGTTTGTTTATTAATGATGATATTACTGATATCATCCATTTGTGATTATTCTAAAGTTTAATAAATAAAAAGAACTCAACTATATATTGTGTTTATCTATTAATCCAACGTGCTACACACTTCAGTTGGCATAATGAACTTTTGCCGCAATTATAAAATAAATAAATAAACCAAATCTATCAAATAAGTTATTTTATGATGTCACATTTATTTTTGACGTTCTTTTTTTTTTCAGTTGATAACTATATAGATCAGGACAGATTCGTGCAGATTCATTTAATACTCCCAAATAAACTCTTTATCTCAGCTCTTAATTTTTATTTGATGACTGCTAAAATTTAATTTTTCAATGGATCATCATAATGAAAAGTTCTTTTTATATCATTATAATTAAATCTTAACTATTCATCAGCTGAGATTGAAAGTTATTTTAAATTAATATATGTCAAATACATAAGAAAAATTTCTTCATTAACATTATAATTACAATATAACGATTGAACATAAAAAAATATGAAAATATAACGAATGAAGTGACCAATAAAGTCAGAAATTAAGTTTCTTCATTTTTTTTATAACCTAATTGTGATGCTAAGTCAACTATTATGCAATCCATATACATATTGAAAATAATTTAAAGATAGGACAGCTAAAAATTGGAAGAACCAAATAAATAACCATGTGATGACTACATTGTTATGCAAGTCAACTATAAATCTATAATAGATAAAGATAAACAATTTAATTATATTATCTTCCTTGTTCAAACTAATTAAGATGACTTTTATCACAATTCAAAAAAAAGATGACTTTTATCATATAGTTCCAATCTCCTGCATTTTATACGAAGACAGAAAGTACCCTCTCTAATCTCCCTGTAGAAACTGGATCCTCCAGTGAAAACATTAATGGAGTGGATAGAATCAAGTCAAGGTCCCTCCAACCGCTGTAATCCCTAATGATAGGATTAGTCAATGAAGTATAACGTCAGAGTTGTTTTAATTAACACTTGATTATGGATCTTATGTGATCCAGGGAAATATTATCCTTCATAGGGTTGATAATTTTTTTTCTTTCCTGCAGTAAAGTTACTAATTAAATTGAATTAAATTAATTATGGTTTAAAAGATTAATGAGGGAATCTGATTAGCCAAAAATTTAATGACAAAACAAATAAAGCCAAGTCTTAAAATAATAAGGTTCTCATTGTGTTATTCAGGGTGCGGCCTAAAAAGCATTATAATAAAAACTTACCATATAATCAAATTGCTAAAATAATTAAATTAATAATTAACCCCAACCCCTTATTTTTCACCTACTTTTGAGCCTTCTCAAAAGGTCACTTCATCATTTTTATCTCAACCGTTACATCAATTTTTTTGTTGAATCTTAACCATTCATTTTCTCAAATTTATTGATATTTTATGGCAACATGTGTGTGGTTATTAAAACATAAGCATATGATTGGTTGAATTGGTATTTTGTGTTCCATATCCGATTTAATGAAAATCGTTGTGAGTTTGTTTGTGACCATCAGATCTTAATCAGATGGTTTCAATGAATCATGGTACAAATTTATGTTCAAGTATTAATACCAATAGTTAATGAAAAGTTCACCCATTAAAACATAAATAATTTTCTTTTCTTCTTTAAAAAATTATAATTCTTAATGAAATATTTTATTTCTAATGTTAAATCATTAAATATAAATTTGTTGGAATTTTCTCTTTATTTTGAGTTCCATATTGTTATGATTTCAATTTTTTTTCTTACTAAAATATGTGAATATAAACTATATAAAAGAAGATGTACAAAAATGATATTCTCATTAACTTATATCTTATTTTTTATCTCTCTTTGAGCATTCTCAAGAGATCTATTGTCAATTTTATCTCCGCCGTTTGATCAATTTTTTTTAAATCTTAGATTTTCATTTAAATTATTACCACAATATCACATGTACCAATAGTTAATGAAGAATTTACTCATTAAAATATAAATAATTTTTCTTTTCTTCTTTAAAAAATTATAATTCTTGATGAAATATTTTATTTCTCATGTTAAAATCATCAAATATAAATTTATTGGAATTTTCTCTTTATTTTAAGTTTCATATTGTTTTGGTTCCAATTTTTTTTTTTTGCTAAAATATGTGAATATAGACTATATGAATGAAGATGTACAAAAATAATATGTTCATTAACTTATATCTTATACCTTATTTTTATATCTTTTTGTGGATTCTCATGAGACCTATTGTCAATTTTAATTCGGCCGTTGGATCAAATTTTTTTGAAATCTTAGCATTTCATTTAAATTATTACCACAATATCACGTAAAAACATATTGTTATGATTTTAATTTCAATTTTTCTTGACAAAATATGTGAATATGGACTATATAAAAGAACATATAATAAAATGATAAGCTCATTTACTCTTATCATATTCTTTTACCTCTCTTTGAAAATTCTCAAGAGAATTATTATCAATTTTCTCTCCGCCTTCAAATCAAAAAATTTATCAAATCTTAGCTTTTAATTTAAATTATTATCATAATATCACATGATTAGTTAGATTAATGTTCAGTGTTATATCTCCGTTATGTGAGAACTATTATCTCAAACAAAATTTCAGCATATTGAAAACTATAATATATTACGGGTTTTAAAATAACATATGTGTAATCCATACCATTTTAACATCTAAAAAATAAAGAAAAATAGCGGTGACAAATTTTTGAAGGAAATGAGTAATGTTACATTTTCGTATGTAGTATACATATTTTTCCCATATATATAATATTAAATATAATTTTTTTTAAGTTAATCATCTATTATTTAATTTTATGTAGTTTCAACTAAAATATTCGAAATAAATTATCTTGCATTTATTTTTTCTAATCTCATTCATTAAGTCTAATTAATATTTAATTTGTTTTTCTAATATAATATGTCAAGACATAATGACATAAGAAAATCAAAGACAATAATTTTGAATTCTCATGTTTATTTATATACTATGGATTTATAAACTTTAATTTTGAATTTTCATAATTGTAAATTAAGCATTATTAGATTGAAATAACTATTAAAATTGAAATACTCGCCGCGAAGCGCGAGCATTATCCTAGTGCAAATTAACTTCTAGAGAAAAAAAATGCAAACTATATAATTCAGCCTTCTATAGCATACTTAAATATGATCTCTACAAACTAGATCCACATAAGATCAAGAAAGCCTATATATATCTCTTGTCTTCATTGAATTTTTCAGAATGACATGTCTCCACTACATCATTCCAAATTTATTTGAGTAGCTAAAAAAAGATCATTTGTTTGTTTGTAACACACAAAGAGAGAGAGGTTATATAAGAGATCAATTAGGTTTCTTTGGGGAATTTGAGTTTGAATTGGGTTTAAAAAAGGTTGGAAAAAAGATAAAAATGGAGATCCCTATGAATATGAACATGAAGAGGAAGGAATTGGTGGTGGTGCATGATTTCTCTCTTTTCTCTCAACCTAAAAAGATCAAATTAGAGGTACAAATCCTTATCTATATATATAACATATATTATAGCTTTTTTAGATAAACTCTATCTTCTTATAGAAAAGACCCAAAACGAAATGCAAACTTCTATTCAAACCAAACACTAAGTGTAACATTTTAGTAGACCAATCCAAACTGTCTACATCTCATTAATCAACTAGAAATAGCAAACTTCATTTTCTTCAGAAAAAATAGCAAATAACCTTAAAATGACAAATTCTACAGTTAAATCTATTACAGCGCGACAGTTGTAAAAACCTAGACTATAAGTAAATTTTTTTTTTTTTTTTTGGCTTTTTTGTTCAAAAATAGCATGCAAATTTTCCGCAATTCATGGAAGAAGAGGAGAATTCACCAATTGCATTTCTATTTAACTCAAAAGAAGATTTGATAAGCAATATTAGCCAAATGGTGCAAAAGAATGAGGAATTAATGGAAGAGGAAGAAATAAATGATGTTTTAATGGAGGTGGAAGAAAAAACAGAAGGGATAAACCAGCATAGACAGCCTGTTTATTTGTGGTCAGGTAATAAAATTTGGATTATTTATCTCAAAAAAAATTAGGATAATTCGTGTTTGTTTTGATTTTTTGATTTTTGCTTTTTTGAAGTAAAACAATATATGTTTATTTAGTAGAATTGTTGTGAATTATTTGGTTATAATTTATTAATTTTTATGCTTAAAACATGATTTTGTCAATTGAAATGTAATTCGACATTTTTTTCATGTTGGCAGGTTTTTTCTGATTAATTATTTCAGGAGGGCTGGAGGAGTTACAGAATATTAACATATATTTCTGAACAAGAAAAACATATCTATGAGCAGCTATTTTCAATAATTTGCTTAGGGATCTATCTGCATAAAATTTGAAGTTTTTAAGCCTCTTGTTTTGTTATTTCCCATCAATGTAATTACTTATGTACTTAGTTGACAAATTAATTTTGTTAATAATTTCAGCCGTAATCTTATGAATTACAATGCATGCAAATCTTTGTTTGTGATAAGCACGCGAATAAAACAAACAAAATGAATCTTAATAATGATGAATAAAATATAGAAAAAGAATAACTCCCTTTGAAATTAGTTTTAAAATATTGATAAAATTATTCTCATTAGATACAATGAATAATCCGCGCGTTACCTATTTTTGCTTGGTAACAATAGTAATATATATATATATATATATATATATATATATATATATAGATCAATTGTTTTCACCTGGTAACAATAGTGGTAAATTCTACCCACAATATATAAAGATCAAATCATTTTTCTTCGGTAAATAAATAAATAGACAAAATTGCCAAGATTCTACCAGAAGCGTGTAGATAACACCAACCTATAGCATCATGTGGTTAAATTATCAATATTTCACAGGATAGAAAATAGGTAATAAATAATGAAATATATATATTTAGTTTTTGTCGCATTTGTTTCCTCCAAGGATTTGAAAAATGAGCATATAATTGCAAAAAAAGAATTAATCTCCAACAACAAAAGTCTTCTCAGAGTAGTATCTATCTTCGCTCGCTTTCTTCTTTAAATTCCTTTTCTGCTCAAAATATAAAAACACATCATGAAAAATTAAATAGATGAAGAAATTGATAAAAAAAAAATAGTACTCCATTTATCAATCTATTTCAGTCTTTTTCAGAAACCTTTTCAAAGGAATTTCTTAATATCTAATTTAGACATATAAAAAAATAGATATTACTCCACTTATCAATTTATTAGTTTTGTCTCCAAAAGTTCTTTCTACACTTAGATTACGAATGTCCTTAATTTTCTATAAAAAGATGTATATTATTATATGAAGTAAAATGAATAATAATAAATACCTTGTAAGCATCAAAATTATTTATAATTCTGGTTGCAACGGACAATGTAGTTGTATTTCTTGGGCTTTCAATTGTTTGAACAATTCCCATGCTTTTAGGAACAATATAAGGATCAATTTCCAGCTATTACATTACAAAATTTTCACATTTAGAGAAAAAAAATAAAACAAAAAAAAATAGCATTATAAATATCATATTAGTTAAATAAAAAGAGACTCACAGTAGAACTGCTCTCAGAAACCGTTCCATGAACCACCAAAGAAATATTAAATGTCGCAATCTGCATAGAGCATAAGAGTGTTTCCTTTTACTATATAAGCAAATGAATCTAACTATATACTTTCTTATAAAATTAGATATTTATGTCATATTTAACATGCATATATACCATATCTTTGGAAACTTGCCAAGGTGCACCAATTATAATTTCGTCAACGTATCGGCATGCAAGAACGCTAAGACTCCTCTCATGTAAATTCAATATTGGATACTTTCCTCTTTGCTCACTGCATTAAAATTTTCTAATTAAGCAATAATTATTAATTTTTTTATTTTTTTCTAACCAAGCAATAATTACTGATTTAATTACTAAAAATTATAAATCATGAGCATGACAATAGAAATAAATATACCGTAGATGTATACATTTGTATATAAATAACATAGTTTTGGAGAGTTTAGAATAAATATTTGCGCATTTATCATTTTTCAACGATGTTCTATAAATAATTTAAAAAAATATATTTTTATTAGCTTGTGAACTATGTACCTTAGAACTTGGTCATCATGAACTCCGACAAGTAAAAAGTCACCAAGCTCTCTAGCACTTCTTAATATCTACAAATAAGAATATGAATAATGCAATTTAAAAGAATATAAAATGCTAAATTATGAGAAAAAGTCAAAATAAACTATAATAAAAAAAGAAATTAAAAGTACCTCAACATGGCCTGCATGAAAAAGGTCAAAAGCACCATCTATATACACCACTCGAGAATTCGGTGAAGGCCCCTAAAATAGAAAAGTAGAAATTATTATTATTATTATTATTATTATTATTATTATTATTATTATTATTATTATTATTATTATTATTATTATTATTATTATTATTATTATTATTATTATTATTATTATTATTATTATTATTATTATTATTATTATTATTATTATTATTATTGTCATTATTATTATCATTATTGTCATCATCATCATTATTATTATTATTATTATTATTATTATTATTATTATTATTATTTTCATTATTATCATTATCATTATTAATATTATTATATTTTATGGTACCTTGGCATTTGAGAATTGCATGATACGGCGAGAAGTCGGGAGAAAATGAGACAAATGTGTTTTGAACGAATCAGAATTATTTTTCTCTTCGGATAAACTTTTTTCTTGGTTCAACGAATTATTATGGTCATAATTGGTTAAAATATCATCATTTCTCTGCCTCAGTGTAGATAATATTCTACCTACATAAAAAAAGGTAACATATTAGTAAAGTTTCACAATTACAAATTTTTAAAAAAGCCCCTGCAGTATGCCTAAATTGCAATGGAAGACCCTTCATTCTCCCAGAAATCCAAAATAAATAATCCTGCCACCGATACCAAATTAATATATATAAAACACACATAAATAAATAAATAAACAACTATATCAATAATCCTACCAATAATATAAATAAATAAGGAATCCTACCAACAATATAAATAAATAAATAAACCTATCACCAGCATCAATAAATGGGCAAACCCAATCAACAACATAGCCAACCAAACATAATTAATCAATCCAACCAAAAATATAAATTACCAAACAAATAAGTGGAGCTACACCCACAAAATTATTCACCAACCATTCTGCTGGCTTTCCCCACAAATACATATATGATGTGGTACCCAAAAATCATTGAACCAGTCATTCATAAATAAACAAACAAAATAATAAAATAATAAATAAATAACCGTACCGACAATATCGGTGCTGGAAACCCCCTCGGTCCGCTTGATCTGCTTGTACCGCCCGACCTTCTTAGCGGAGGCGTACGCGTCCGTTCCGTCCGGCAGGAGACACGGATCGTCTCCGTGGATTATGTAGTCGATGTTGTACTTGTTGAAGAGTTTGTTCATGAACTCCTCCGTTATTTCATACGGGGCGTCCGGGATCACCTCGTCCACCCATTTCAGCCCTTTGACTAGAATCAGCCTGAAAGGAAAATTTAGAAAAGATTGATGATTTGTTGTATTGGAATAATAATTGTTCTTTAGTGAGGATAAATTTGGAAATATGGTGATTTCTTGTACTGGAATAATAATTGTTGTTTAGTGATGATAAATTTGGAAATATGGTAGACTTCTATGTGAAACCCTGTAAAAAATAAAAATGTCATGTATAAGATGCAAAATGTGAAATATCATAGATGCTCGTATAGACATAAGAAATATCATAAATACCACCCTCCTAATATTCAAAAATAATAATTGCCTGAATTGCCCTATTTTCTAATTAATTCGTGTATAAATAATAATGAATTAAGATAGTTCAAGAATCTTTTTAAACAGATATTAAAAGGATTAGAATGCTTTTATTTCTAGTTAGAATCTTTTGAAACAGATATGGAAAGGATCAGAATGCATGTATTTCTTATATTTATTTATTTCCTATGTTTTGTAAGGGTATAAGTGATATTTTGAGATTTTGCTGGGGCAATTTAGAAATATTTAGGTACCTTTCTTCCATGGATAAAACAGGAGGGCCTTTATTTGCGACAATTTGTTCATCACTCACAACTCCAACAATCAACTCATCTCCTAAAGACTTAGCTTGTCTCAAGGCATTCGCATGGCCGTAATGCATTAAATCAAAGCACCCATCCATGTAAACCCTAATCGATCTCTTTTTATTTCTCCTTTTAATTGGAGCTCCAATTGCACTGAAATAGCCTGTTGAGAGACCCAAAATTGCAGTTGTGATTATGATTCCCCCAATTCCGAATAATTGGGGGGAGAATCCAGAGTTCCACATCCAATTGTTGGTCTCAAATTCGATTGGACCCATTATTGGAGAATTTTGAAAATTATTACCTTTGAAAAAGGAAAATTTTCAAATTGGGACCTAATCTTTACTCTGCACGAATTCAAAAGAAATAAAATTAATCATTGCAACGCAATTTTATCTAAAGGCATTAGATCCAAAAAGTAAACAAACCAATACCTCATAAATAGTTTGATAAAAAAGGGGGAAAAATGAGCAGAAAATTAACCAAAGCTGCAAATTGCTCAACTCAAATTCAACAAACTCAAAATAATTGAAATGAATCTAATGAAATTTAGCATTAATCAATCAAACAACCAATAAAAGTCCCTTTGAACAACAATAAAATGCGCAAACCGACAGAAAATTTCATTTGCTTTCTGAACCGACATAATTCAGGACAAAAACAAATCAATAATAAATTATAACGGATCAAATTCCCATTGAAACGGGATCCAAAAATTAGATCTAGATCTCAAACAACAACCATACCTTTGCCTTTTAATCTCCAATTTTATTACTATTCTTCTTTTCCCTTCGAAATTCTTCAAATTAAAATATGAGATTTCTGATTTAGCACTGGTGTCGTGGATTGATTCTCCCCACCGTGCCACTATATACCTTTTTCCCAACAAAAACTTGCGTACACCTGGTCCACAACACGAATTCTAAATACATTCAACTAGATATTTGTGCTCTATTGCTCCACGTGTACGCGATATTTTCTTCTTCCCCGCCACCATACGTTTTTTCCCAATTAAAACTCGCATTGACCTGGCTCACAAGTAATCCTCATATTTTCAGGAAAAGTAAAACCTACGGTGTTATCAGCCAGGTTCAAACAGTAAAGTATGAGTTGGTACGAACTAAGAAAAGAAAACGTGATCAAAGAACAGACGTGAACTGGAGGGGACCCAGGCCCAACGTGAAGTAGACTGATGAATGAAATATAACCGTTGGATGAAGATCGGACGGACGTGAGATGACTCAGGGGGGACAGAATCTTGCTTTTCTGTCGAGGATGCTTGACTAAGAGCTGGATGTTGACTCGAATCTGTACATTCTGGATGTACACGCGGCCTCGTACGATTGGATGACCGAGAGGATATTTAGCACTACGAGGTGAAAACGTCTCGCAGTTTGAACCGTCCGATTGACAAAAGTATCAAATAAAATCCGGGAATGCAATTCCCGTTTTTGACAAGCCAAATCCTAGAATTCATTTCTCGGTTTAAAAAGTTCAATTTTGCCGAGAGTTGAACTGCCTCTCACTTCTCAACCAAAATCCAAAATCCTCGCCGGAAATATGACCCGACTGGCGGCGCCGCCGTCTCCGCCTCCATCTCCGCCGCCTTCTCCGCCTCTCCAGCTCTTCCTCTCCTCCAACTCCAAGCACAGCGCCAGCAAGAGACCTCACCTCGAGTGGGTCCCGCTCGCCAGCCACTCTTCTTCTTCTTCCAGAAACCCTAACGCTTCCTCGGATTTCAATGGAGCCGGACTGACGGCGTGGGACCCGGCCTCGTCTAGGCTGTACTTGTGGGACCCGGCCGTACGCCGGGTCCACAGGCTGTCCGTACGGGTCAAGGATACGGATGAGGATTCTGAGCCGTCAGAGCAGGGTTCGCTTGAGGCAGCTGTGCCAGCTGAGGTTTGTGATTGCTTAGCTTTTTGTTTGGTTTATATTAAATGTCTTTATAATAGTTTGAACTTACTAATGTTCAAATTTTATGGTTGTTTGGTGTCGTAAATGAGATATGCGATAATTCAAGCCTAATTAGTTGAAAATAATTTTTTAGCAAAAAAATTCTCAAACAAACACGCTATTTAATTTTATAAAAATCTTTTTAATTGATTAATCTACCAAGACTAACAGTGTTAACTTCAATTTACCGATAGAATTTTTGTTTTGCAATTTTAGCAATAATGCAGGGACTCTTTTGGAATTTAAGCCCAAATATAGGGATTTTTTTTGTTGCAAATTTTCCTTTTTTTTAAACTGGTGTGCCAATAATTTTTCAAGAACCAAAATATAGTGGGCCGGCTGGGCAAAAGTTCCATGAAAACCCTATAAAAATTTATATTTAGTAATTAAAACATAACAAACATAGTAAAACTTGCATATCACAGCATAGTTTCTTTAAGAATGATTCTATCCATTAGAATCTAGCTTTTCTGTACTTTAATGAAACAAAAAAGCTGCCTTTGAGTATTAACCATAATCTAATTAAATAAATACTGAAAATTCAACGAAAACAAAAAAGTAAATTGCATAAATAAAATTTACCAAAATCTTTTGGTACCTGTTAATTTTTTATGTTTTACTTTGTAGATTTTGGTGCCAAGCATTAAAATCACACATGAAGTTTCTCAAATCTCACTTAATGCTGACGGATCGTCTCTTCTTCTCGCCGGATCCAACAAGCTAACCCTAATTTACATTTTCGAAAGGACTTCCACAAATGATGACACATTTATATGCAGGTTCTAATTATTTCCTAACCCTAATTTTCCAAAACAATTATCATAATTATGAGGATTCAGGGTTAATTTTATGTTTAAACAGGGCGGTACCAGTTGCAAATCGAATTTTATCAGGCCTAAGAGTGGTACAAGTTTCATGGCATCCTTTCAGTGGGGCCCACTTGGGAATTTTCACTTCAGACCTTGTTTTTAGGTAATTTTCAAAATCATAAAATATTTATTTATTTTTTATTTATTCCAACCATTTCGATTTGATTTCTATGGTCTACTATTTCATGTCAGGATTAAGAAAAATATATATTTTTTATTCCAACCACATTTTATAGACTTTTGTGTTCTATATCATTTCAAAATGATAAATTTTTTATTAGTTTTTGTTGTGTTTATTTCATTTCAAAATCATGAATGACATTTTAATATATTTATAATTTCGACCATTTTTTATTTTATTTTTGTGCAGATTGTTTGACCTTTCGTCAGATTTGGAAAAACCAGAGCAAGAGTTTTACCTCCAGCCTGTGCCAGCTGGGCGAAAAGACCAAATCGCCCTTTCTTTGTGCCCTGTTGCATTTTCATATGGAGCCCGCCACTTATGGGACACTTTTTCCGTCAGTATTTAATTTAATTTTAAATAACTTTTATAACTATCTCTAAGTTTTGATCCTTCCATTATTTAATTAATTGATTTTTTTTGCAGATATTTTTCTTGTTTAGTGATGGTTCAATATACATCCTTTGCCCAGTCGTCCCATTTGGAAGGTATGTTTAGCATTTCCCCAAAAAAATATAAAATAAATATATAATAACATGAATATTTTTGTAACATTTATTTTATATTTGTGCAGTTTGTATAACAGGAAGCATGTAAAAGAAATATGCGACGATACAAATTCATACGGGCTTGAATCAAAGGATGAAAATACAGTCAAAAATTCACATTTGGCGATCGAATGGTTAGAATCGACATTTCCTGATCTGTTGGACGAATTAAATGAAAATGAAAATAGATTGTCAGTTTGTAGGGCCCGCCCTTTCGCCCCTCTTGATTCTTCTCTCTCCTTACAGGTACATTTAAATAAATAAATAAATGAAAATTTGAGAAAAAGTCCATTATGTGTAAAGTGCAAGAGAGCCTTCATTGTTAAGAAATCGATTTCTTTTTGTTGAGGCTAGGGATTTTTTTCTTGAATTTCATAAGAATGAAAGGTGTTTGTTGCAATTTAGACATAATGCAGATTTCTTTTTTCAAGTTTCGCTTAAATAAATAAACAAATAAATGGAAATCTGAAAAAAAAAATTCCTCAATTATGTCTGAATCACAAAAAAAAAACTGCATTATTGGAAATTAAAAAAAAACTGTTAAGAAATGGATTTTTGTTGAAACTAATGGTGGGGATTTTTATTTTTTATCTTCAATATCTTAATAATGAAACATTTTTTTTCTTGAGAAGTTCACATGAAAAATAAATATAATTACTTTTTCCTTTATGTATAGTTTTACTTTTGTTGGAACTTTTTCTTGAACAATGAATTTCTTTACAAAGTTTCTTTTTGCAATTTCGACATAACGCAGGGGATTATATTGCAAATTCCCCATAAATAAATAACATAATCACTCTTTCCTTTATCTACACTTCTACTTTTAATTATTTCCCTCGATTTTTGTAGGGTCCTCTTTGCAAAATTACCCAAACCGAAGAATCCAATAACCCAACTGGCCAACAAGCGGTCGGATTCCTCTACATCTCATTCAACAAGGACTCGATCCTAATCACCTCCTTCACTACAGGACGAATCACCATAAACGCACTAGCAGACGAAATCCATCCCAGCTGGCACTCTGACGCGCGGCCCCACCTCAGCCTCGACTCAGCCAACTCTCTCAAAGGCGTGGCGATGATTTGCGATCTGGTCCCCGAGAGTTTCAGAATTACCAAAACACCCCCCTTGCTAAATTTGGCAATTGTGGATTTAGGGTTACAAAACCCTAGTTTGATCCGTTTATTTTCGGACCCGGTTTTGCCTGAGCGGTTTTACTGCGTGCATTATGGGGGAGTCGATTCGGTGAGTTTGAGATTTTTGCCTTTCTCTGACGCGCACATGGGTCCAGCTGGCATGAAACCGCCAGCTGTCAGTCAACTGCTCTTCATTGACCGCCAGCTGTCAGGATCCAAATCTCTTATCGGGTTTGTACCGATAGCGGATCCGTATGGAGAGTCGCATTTGATTGGAATCATGAGTGATTATGAATGCGTGGTAATTGAGATGAAGGGGCGGAAAGAAGCGGAGTTGGGTTTCGTGCCAGCGAAATTAGGGTTTGAGAGGGAATTAGGGTTTGGGAGGGAAGAGGAGGTCATAAGCAAGGAGGTGTTGGTGGGACCGAAAATGACGGTTTTGCCCTCGGCGGGGAGCCTGAAGAATATGGATTGCGAGTCGATTGAGGGACGGGCTACGATTCATCATTACGTCAAGATTTTTAGGGAGAATTATGTTGAGTATGCTCATAAGGTAAAAAAACGACGTTGAGATTTTTTTTGTTTTTGAGGGAAAATTATGTTGAATATGAGCATAGTTAAGAAAATTTTGAGGAATTTGTTGAAGAAAAAAGATTTTCTATCAAGATTTTTATTTTTTTGCGAAGGTTATATTGATTATTCTCATGTGGTAAGAAAATTTTAGGAGAATTTTGAAAAAAAAAACCTTTATATCAAGATTTTTAGTAAAAATTATGTTGAATATGCTCATAAGGTTAAAAAAAAAATTAGGGAATTCGTAATGAAGTTACGAAACCCCCCTATTCTGAATTATTTGAAAAATATCGTGTATTTATTTATTTTTTTTTTTAAATCAATCTATCTTGTATGGTTATCCAAAAATAAAGGGGGATTTCAAACTATTTAGAAAAAATGGGATTTTTCTAAAATTCCTCACATTATTTTTATCGTGCTTGTGTCCTCATATAATTAGGCTTCAATAAAGGTTTCATTATGCAACTAAGCTCAAGCGAAATCTAATTAATTACCGTCATTTTATTCTTTTATCAATTTATTTATTTATTTATTTTGCTAAATCTTTCCATTTTTAAATGACAGGTGTACATAGAGCTGAATCAAAGGGCGGGCCACTTAAAATCTGCGATTGAAGAGCAAAAAAAAAGAATAAATTCAGCAAAAAAATCTCTTGAAAATTTTGAAGAAAAAAATGAAGATATAAATGAGCGGATAGACCGGGCTTATGTGGTCCACAATGATTTGGAGGCTCGGTTGAATAAACTCAAATATTTGCCACTTGCTAATAAAAAACCCCTTTCTAGAGCCGAAAAAGATTTCAAATCACAAATTGGTACGACAAAAATTGTTCATTTTTTTGGCTTTTTGACATTTAATTTTGACCTTTAATTGTGTAATTTTGAGGGAAAATTTAGGGTTTTGTTTGGGGATTTTTGAGGTTCCTTTGCACAATTGAGGGTTTAATAAGCTCAAATATTTGCCACTTGCTAATAAAAAAAATGCTATCTAGAGCTGAAAAGGAATCACAACTTGGTAAAAAAAATTGTTTTTATTGGGGTTTACTTGGCACTTATTGTTATAATTTTAATGGAAAATTGAGGGTGAATTGGTTTAACTTGACGATTTTTGAGGTTCTTTTGAACAATTAAGGGTTTAATTGAGGGTTATTACATAATTAATGTTTTTAAGTCCTAATTGAGTCAAATTAAATTTTGAATTATGAAATCCGATTTTCAGATAGATTTACTGGAGTGGAATTGGGCGCATTGCACTCTGCAATTGAGGCGCTCAATGCAAGAATGAAACGATTCAATACAAATCATGTTTCGATGAACAGACATGCAATTCTGAGCAGGAGGGCCCATGCATCAGAGGCACAAATTAATCTCTTAAAATCATCGCTTGAAAAGCTGTCGATTATCAATCAAGAGAACTCGCAAAAGCTGAAGTTCATTGAACAAGCGCTAACTAGTCAAGAAAAATAGTTTTTTGTGTTATTGTGTAAATTTGTTCTTTTTTTTTTGTTGGGGTATTTTGTTGAAGTTTATAACAAGTTGAAAACTATCATGTTGGTTTTGGAGAAATTATGGTTATTTCATTGTTTTCCTCGTATTAATCTATATTTTTGGAAAATCAAGTTACCTTTTTCAATGTTTGAATTGGTCACTAGTCTAAATTCTCATGTCATTGGTGAATTTAAATTTGTTCAACTTGAACCGCTTTATCTAATTTCTGTCGATAATTTAATAGAATAATTAACATGATATCAAATTTATCAGTTACATTTTTGATAATTTTATCACCTAAATCATCCTAAATATGTACTTTTTTTTTTGTTGGATTATAATTGGAGTTGTTATATATACTAGTAATCTAGTAAATACCTGACAATAACTACCATGATGTAGTATAGCCCTTTAAGCTGAAAATATCAGATGAACAATGAAAAGAACGACCACCCTAGCTAACTGACTGTACCATATGAAGAAAAAAATGAAAAATTAGCTCAGAACAATGAAAAAACGACTACCCTAGCTAACTGACTTAATTGTCTCCCTTCTCGAGGAGCTCTCCAACTATGAGAGCGTGCTAATACCATGTTTAAACAAAAGACACAAGTTAGTAATTAATCTCAATTAAGAAATCATAAACTATTGTTTGAAATATTGACCTGATCATGGGTAGAGAGAGAAAGAGCCGATCCGAACAAGGTGGATACACATGCGAAGGGGAAAAGATCCAGTATCGAAAAGGTAGAAAATATTCAACATGTCATTGTATAAACAAAATCTCTCACAGAGACCGGTAAGTCCACATAGGCGACAACAAACGTCACAAATGTAATGGCACGAGCTTGTATTCTTACAGTCGGTGAACATCTCTAAAATGTTAATTAAAGAAAAAAAAGTAATGAATTAGTAATAGTAAATTTGCTATAGAAGCCCCTATATTATTCAAATTTGCCAAAAAAAAATCCGTTCTTTATGGAAATTCCAAGAGTAAGTCTCAGATTTAGAAGATGAATTGGTTAAGATATATTATTCTATACACTATAAAGAGATTCTAATTGATTAACAGAGCTTATAGGAGTAAAAAACAGGGCGGTTTCTTGAAAAATTTAGAAAGAAATTAAGGTGAAACCTTTTTCATTGCTGTGCTATTTCTCATCATTTTTGTCTTTCTCCAATATCTCAATAACAAAGTATATATTTATTTGATTTCTCAAATGACATTTTCTCTTATTTTAGAAGCATAAATGGAACTGCCAATTATAATGATAGGTAGTTTTCTTATATAAATCAGCTTGTGCCATAAATAAGACACCAAATGTGTGCTCAAATCGAATTCCAATGGTGTGTTCCACCAAATATGTGCTCATCTCTTTTCCAATGATGTACAAGGGACATTTGACACTAGAAAGGAAGCTTAAATATTAAAAGCTTCTTGAAATATACACTTTTACATGATGCTACTCTCTCGCTCTCTCTCTCTCTCACACACACACATAAGAGCGACTTGTGTTTGAAACATAAGAGCGACTTGTGTCACCAATGACATGGCATGATCTCACATAATGTACTGTAAAAGAGCTGGCTGGTTTTATTTGACCAATTTTGATGAGAAATCATTAACTTTCAGAGATGAGCACTAATTTAGCAAAAATAAAATGAAAACAATAATTTTGTGATTAAATGACTTGAACCATTAAGTGGAGTCAAATCACGTTTGTATTTGATGCTAGTTTGAAGCAAGAACCGTGTACATGACACTTCTCATGTCTTATGAGGATATTTCTGACATTTCCCTCTTTGTGGGTGAATGCCATATTTTCAATTTCACTGCATGAAGATCATCCTTTGAATTTATCCTTTTAATCATTGGTGGCTAAATTGAGATGATTTATTATCCTTCTAAAACAAGTTTCATGATTGTGGGGGTGAAATGAGATGATTTATCATCTCTCTAAAAAAGAGGTTTCGTTGTGCGCTAAAATGAAATGATTTTTCATCTTTTAAAAAAGAAGTTTCATTGTGAGTTAAAATGAGATGATTTATAATCTCTCTAAATAAAGAGGTTTCATTGTGGGCTAAATAAAATTAGATGATTTTTCATCTCTCAAGAAAGAACTTTCATTTTGGGCTAACATGAGAAGATTTATCATCTCTCCTAAAAAGAGGTTTCATAGTGAGGTAAAATGAGATGATTTTTATTTCTTTAAAAGACGAGGTTTTCATTGTGGGCTAAGTAAGATGATTTTTTTTTCTTTCTGAAATGAGATGATTTGACATGTCTCTAAAAAAGATATTTCATTGTTGGCTTGTGGGCGAACATGAGATGATTTATCATCTTTCTAAAAAAAGTAGTTATATTGTGGGTTGAAATGAGATAATTTATCATCCATCAAAATGAGGTTTCATTATGGGCTAAATGAGATGACTTATCTTCTCTTTAAAAAAAGAAGCGTCATTGTGAGCTAAAACGAGATGATGATTTATTATCTCTAAAAAAAAGGGGTTTCATTTTAGGCTAAAATTAGATGATTTATCATCTCTAAAAAAGTTCTATTATGGCCTATGGGCTATGAGATAGAAAGCAATGATGTTTTTCTAAGTTTTTCATCAATTGTGTCTGATAATTGCATTGGATTCTTAAATTATGGCAAATCAAACTCGACTCATGATAGCATGTTCCCTTCAAATGGCTGAGTCGCAATATTGTTTTATTTTCCCTTGTGTATGCTGTGTGATCTCTCTCTCGCAAGACATTTATGTATGCAAAATCTTAGAGTAACCCTGTTCTGTTAAAATTGAAGTATTTTAAAATGCGCACTCAAAAGAAAAGTGTATTCAAAAGGGTTGTTTTGGTGTGTTTGCGTACTTTTATGTATGTGGAACTGCACTCAAAACACCAAAAACTGATTTAGTAAGTAAAGAATGTAAAATGACGGGAAGAAATTAAAAAATTGAAATAATGTGGGCTGTAAAATGGTGGCATGTCATGCTGTTGAAAATGTAGAATGCCTAAATGGTATATTTTGATGTGGCAAATATTTTCATATTAAGAACCTCATGTTGAAAAATATTGTGGCTTGGTTTCACTAGTGTTTCACTAGAGACATTTGAGATATACACTAGAAATGAAGCTTAATTATTAGAAGCTTCTTGAAATATATACTTTACATGATGCTCTAAAAGAGGTGTTTAAAACATAAGAGCGACATTGCGGGATCTGATATAGTGTATTGTAAAAGAGCTCATTGGTTTTATTTGGCCAATTTTGATGATAAATCAGCAACTTGTTCAGAGATGAGCACTAATTTAGCAAAAAAAAAAAAAAAAAATGAAAACAATAATATTGTGATTAAATGACTTGAACAATTAAGCGTAGTCAAATCACATTTGTATTTAATGCTAGTTTACCTGACACTTCTATGTCTTATGAGGATATTTCTGACATTTCCGTCCAAGTTAATGAACTAATTCTGTACCAGGATATTTCTGACATTTCCCTTTGAATTTGTCCTTTTGTTCAATTTGGGTGGTTTATTTAAGAAATACATGTTTGATTTGAGCTCTAGTGTGTAATTTGCCTCAATGTGTGTGGGGTCCAAAGCATAGTGACCTTTGTGTCTCATGGAACCACTGACGGCACATTCACACCGTACGTATTATTGTTGTTGTCATACAGAACATTAAAATATAAAACATGGAATTTATCATCTTTAACTCCCCTCTTTAGAAGTGGGAGTTTCAGAAACTCAAAGCTATCATATTTGGCCTTCCAAAACTGCAAAGATCTAGTAAAATCTTGAAACCCTTGATGATTTCACTCTTACGGTGCCTGTACTATAAGCAAATTGTGATATTATTTATTGGGAAATTTGAAAAAGAAAATCCTAGATTTGCCGGAATTGCAAATTAGAAAACGGTGTTATCGCTAAGGGCATGTTTGATTTGAGGGACTTTGAATTAAGAAGTACATGAATATAAGACCATTCTTTGGTTGGTTTCTTTAAGAAGTATTTGGGCAAACATGTTTGATTGAGTTCTAGTGTGGGGCCCAAAGCCTTTTGTGTTTGTGTGGTAATATAGAGATGAGCTGGGCCCTCTATTGTAAGCAAATTGTGATAAATATATTTGAGAAATATGCGACAAAGCCCTTGCAATATGCCAATTTTGCAAAAAAAGCTACTCTATTGTTGAAAATTGCAAAAAGGCCATGCTGAAATTGCAAAAAGACTTTGCTGAAATGTTTAAGGTATTATGAAGGAATACATGTATTTGAAGACTAGTCTTTTACCTGGTTTATTGAAGAAATATTTGAGAAATACATTTTTTGATTTTAGTTATAGTGTGCTAAATTGTCTGTCTGTGTGAGGCCCAAAGCTTTTGTGTTGTGTGTCTCATGGAACCACTGACATATTCAAAATGTTTCTAAAATCTCTCATTGTTATTGTTGGCATAATTTCACGTTTTTCCCTACAAAACAAAAAAAATATATATATCATTTATGTCTTCCGAAATGAAAGTATAATGTATACTTTCCTATTAGGCTGAGGGACTGAAATTTGAATGTCATTTGAAATTGAGAAAATTGTAGCATATACTGCCTACATGAGGTCCGGTCCCAGGCCAAGGCCCACAAGGCCTGGGTCCAGGGCTCCCAAATTATGAAGGGCCACATATATATATATGATGTTGTATATGTTGAGAATAAAATTTTGATTAAATATAAATTTTTCTTGGCCCAAAAAGTCCGTTTAAAATAAAGCAAAGAATATGTGCAGTGCATTGACCAGAAAGTTTCCCCTCCTCTCTTTTTCGTTTTGATTTTACTTTCACTCGATATGGATGATATTGATAACAGAACTTAACAGAGGCACACAAAATCTCTTCCTCTTTTGACTCCACCATGGCTGGAGTTAGATGTGTAGTCTCTTCCTCTCTTGATTTCCTTTTCTTATTTCTCTTCTCTTATGTTCTCAAATTTCGATTTTGGGTTTTGACTGAAACACACACAGCATCAATGCCAGGTGACTAGTGAGTGAGGATAATGGTGCGATTCAGCCTCAGGTTCATCCATTCATGTAGGGCCTCCCTTTTTAACTTAATTTCAATTTTTCTTTTATTTATTTTCTTATATTTTCAATTTTTGTTTTCTAAATTTTTTTATTTGATTTGGACAGTATAGGGTTTAGCTTGCAATATTTGATTGACATTGTGGCATAGATACAATTATTTCGGATTTCCTTGATGCAGTAAAAGATGCAATTTTTAATTTTAAACTTATGCAAAATTTGATATTTGGATGTGGCTCATTGCAAAATAAGCCTTGGACCCCCAAATAGCTGTGGCCGGGCCTGGCCTGCATTATGCTTGAATTATCTGAAACTGCTAATTCGGCCTAAAGAGAGGAGTTGGACTTTATTGTGAACAAATCGTGATATTATTTATTGGAATTTTGCAAAAAAGTGCTTGCATTATGCGGAAATTGCAGGAAAGCCCTTGGATTATTCAAAATTGCCAAAAATAATCTTGCATTTTTTTTTGCAATATTTGCAGAAAAATAACTCACCCTCATTTCGAAACTAAGGGCATGTTTGATATGAGGGACTTTGAATGAAGAATAAATGAATATAGGACTAGTCTTTTGGCTGGTTTATTTAAAAAATATTTGAGAAATACATGTTTAACTGTAGTGTGTATAATTTGTCTCAGTGTGTGTGGTGGCACAAAGCTTAATGCCTCATGGAACCACAGATGGCAGATTCACAATGTAATTAATATTTCTCGTTATTATTTTTGACATAATTCCATGTTTACCCCTACAAAATATCATGTATAAAGCATGGAAATCTGACCCATAACACTCCTTTCTAGAAGTACACGCATTAAGCCAGACCTTTTGTGTACATACCACAATTGACATGGGTTGTACTGGTACCAATCTAACTGGTGCGAACCTGACCGAATTTATTGAGTCTATTAGGATATGATTGCAATGAAAATGATTCAATTTAACCACCAACATTTCAGTCTGCTTTTGGTCAAGTGGTCATGGTATCATTTGTCACTTGCTTAGTTTTATTTGATGGTTCTTGTGGTAATTTGGATTGTGACCTGATAAAGCACGACGTAGCACGTCTGTTCACGACGGATTCATTAACAATATATATAATTTATTTTCTAATAATAATATATACATAACAGTATATATAATTTATTTTCTAATAACAGTATATACATAAAAAGTGAAAACAGTATATAAAATGGGAAAAATACTATATTAAAGTAAAAAAAATAAACACAAAAAATAAACAACAATATAAAAAATGGCAAAACAGTATATAAAATGAGAATCACGATATATAAAATGGAAAAACAATATATATACAGTGCCGTCGTGCTACAGTGTTTGCACATTTCCCATTTCAATTTTAGGGAAAATATTTCTCTCAGCATTGAACATAAGAATATTGAGCTTGAAACATCATATTTCTCAACATAATTTTAGAACCTTCTTTGTTTTATGTTTGAATTGTATAATAAATATTACATGTTAATGTTTGCGTATTTTAGGTTATTTTTTTAATAAATCTACAATTTGAAAACCAAGTATAAACATGTGTGAACTGGTAGGAAAGAAGGCTGGGATTACATGGTGTAATCTGTGTGATGAAACAGTAGAAAATATTTAGTGCTTCCTTGTAAGTTTAACTAAATATTTTTTTACTTGATTATTTTTTGTGAGCCTCAAAATTTTCTAAATATCATTTACTTTCTTTTCTTTTCATTTCAAGAATGATCAGTCAGTTTCCCTCTTTATGCCTTTTATTTATGTTTTTTTGCCTTTCTTACACCTTTTTGTCAAGGTAGACAATTACAAATAACTTTCTAATATTTCTTTCCCTCCCTGTTTCTTTGATATTGTACTCAATTCTGTTTCATATTTATTATTTTGAAAGAAATTGCGTTTGTTTACATAATCAACATCCCCAATAAATGATGTTTTTATATTTTCGTTTAGTGTATCAGTAACTAACAACAAAAATCTCTTATTTTTTCTTTACCGATTTTACTTAACTAATTTCTAATTTCTGAATGGCTATTTAAAATAAAATGATTTTTCTATATTCAAATAAGAAATAATTTACATATAGCCAATTTATTATTGGATTTATTTGGATTTACTTGGCCAATTTATGATTGGATTTACTCTTGATTTGAGAGACTTTAGAAATATTGCATTGCATATTAGCCTTTTGGCTGGTTTTATTGAAGAAAAATTTGAGAAATACATGTTGGATTTGAAGCTCTATAGTGTGTATAATTCGTCTCAGGGAGTGTGGGGCACAAAGCTTTTGTGCCTCATGGGACCATTGGTGATTGCACAATATATGTTATATTTCTTATTGTTACTGTTGTTATAATTTCATGCTGCAAATCTACACATCATGTCAGTCTAAAGCATGGAAAATATCGTCTATAAGCCTCCTCTCCAGAAGAGGGAATTTCATATCCATCTATAAAAAACTGTAAATATCGAAAAGATAAAAATATTATTGGTATACTCCAAAATTTGTGAATTATGAGAGATTTTTTATTTTAGAACAATGAAACCATTGTTTGGTATGGGGACTTCTGGAAAACTCTAGATACCGTATAAAAGAAAATGTTGCGGAAGATATGGAAGATCTCCATATTTAGTTGATACTATTCCTTAATTGATAATTAGAATTTGGAATATGTTTATTTACCTTATATTTGTTTCCATGAATTAGGTGTTAATTGGGGCAGTAATTCTTTGGGTTATTTCCTTATATTAGGTATGACTATCCTATAAATAGAGGGGTAGGAGTAGAATTTTATTCATTCCAACAACCACAAACAATTGTATTGTATTTTCTCTTTCTCCAAGTATAAAGAAAGTTTGAGTGCCGGCGGCCGTGATTTTTACCCTTTAGGATTTTTACGTAAAAAAATATTTTTTTGTTCTTATGTTTTGCTTTCTGTGTTTGCTGTTGCGTCTCGGTTCTTAACAACCATGCCACCTAGTAATTTTTTTCTGTTAATCCCTCTTTCTCTTGATTTGTTTTGTGGAATATTAAATTGAGTTTTCTAAACTCAATCTCTATTGCGAGTAAATTTGCATAATAACTATGAAAACTGCAAAAATATTGAATCTGTTTGGCAAGCGGAATTAGTAGAATGGAGTTGGATTAAGAGATGTGGAGATAAAAGTAATGGAATTTACAAAATCTGTTTTTTTATATATGAAAAGGAGTAGGCTAAAAGTCCTACATCCAATTTTATTTATAAAAGTAGATCACCTGTACAAAAGTTTAGAGGAAGAATAGAATCAAAAGAAAAACATGAAACACAGAGGTGGCTAACGAGGCCTCTTCATAGTTGATATAAAATCCCTAAGAAATTTAAAAAGGCTAAGTCTATAGAAAATAGATAAAAGCCGAAAACAAGAAAAAAAAATTAAAAGGAGAAAGCAATTTTCCACATCGAAAACCTCTAGCACTTTGTCTGCTAGTAGATTTGTAAGCAGTTTTTCTTCTCTGAAAATTCGATTGCATCACTCTTTTCATATAATAAGCATGAATGCTAACATGCTATGATCTTCGTGAGTCCGTATCTTAAGTTGTTGTAGCTCGGAGTGAAGTGTGTTGAATGACCGCGAGGTTAGCGTATGGTCCGAATTGAATTATGAGTTGGCTCCATACTTGCTCTGAGAAGCTGCATTCAGAAAATAGATGTCGATTTGGCTGCTTACCATTTGCAAAGACAGCATATGTTAGGAATTATCCAGCCTTTTATTATTAGGTTGTCGATGGTGTTTAGTTTGTTGTGGAAGCATAGCCACCCGAATATTTTGATTCTTGAAGGTGACTTCAACCTCCGTAGAAATTTTACTTCAGAAATGATGCACGACCCCCCTCCCCCCCCCCCCCCCCCCCCCCCCCCCCCCCCAAAATTGTGAATTTTGCGTTAACGAATTCTGTTTGGATGTTTAGAGGGAGGGGGGGGGGGGGGGAGGGGGGGGGTGTCATGTGGAATGTGGCATGTGTGAGAGAGAGACATATGGGCCCCATTTATTTTTTTTGTTTCTTTATTTATCTATTTATTTTCATTGATATGAGTTGGGTATAGCAAGTATTTAGTGGTTATTGATATTATAACTCAGAATACATAAGTTACAATGTTTAGTTTTCAAAGTTTTATATCTGATTTGACATTTCACATTAAATCAGAATAGAACACATAATACCGAATTCAACCAATCATATTCTTTTCATTCTCCAACTACACAAAAACCGTCATAAAATATCAAAAAACCTAAATAATTGAACGGTTCATATTAAAGCACATCAACCCAGCATATGGTCCCCAAAAAAGTGTGACGTCGCCTATTTTGGGGACTTCCTTAGATACAAAAATTATGTGTGTGGTTGGTTTTTTTTTTTTGGGGGGGGGGAGGGGGGGTTGCTTTGGTTGACTATAATTGAAATGGGGGCACATATGAGATGGGAGCTATGAATTGTGATAATAACCAGGATATTATTCGCACTACGCTGCGAATGTTTCATTTGTATTATTTATTTTGATAAAAACAAGTATGAAATTGCAAATGTAAGAAACATATTTTCCAACAAGAAGCTATTGGGCCATAAAATATTTTCAAAATAAATGTTAACAAATAAAACATCCTTTGATTTTCTTTTTTTCACAGAGCTCTCTCTTTTACTTGATTTTTTTTCATTTCAATTCTCTCACTAATTTGATTTTATTTTTTTCAATGGATTTCCTTCTCTCATCACACTGTATACCCATTAATTGAAGAAACCTGTGATTTATTGAGCAAATAGTAGAAATTACAATTTTGGTCAGGTTCTCTCTAGCTGACACGTATCCAGTCCCATACCTCCTTTTTTTTCTCTTGATTTTTAGCAGTGACGGATCTTGACCTAAATATCAGTGGCGGATTTTTAGCAGCTGCTCCCTTAGTCCCTATTAAGATCCGCGACTGATTTTTAGTTTGTGCCAGGCTTAGTTAGTGCATTTAGTATGAAATCTTTTTAAATATCCACGTTTTTTTTAAGGAAAAACTAGAAACGATCGCTTGATGTTTTATTCTCATTTAGATGAGCTCATATGTCTTCACCTAAATTTTTAAATCAATCCTGCTATACGCGGGATTCAAACTCCTCACCTATGAATAGACAGGGAAAAATGGAAGATATGCTATCTTATAATTAAATTACTATTTTTGCCCTTCTCAAGTAATTTTGTAATAGAAAGGTAACCGGCTATGACAGAATTTTTACCGGCTGAGGTGTTCTTGCCTTTAATAACAGCCGTTTGATTAGAAAATAACCTTTAATCACAGCCCTCCATTTATTGCTTTGGGTAGTTTATAATTTCCCATATTTTATACCTCATTTAAGCCATCAAAAACTTTTTATGCCTCATTTAAGACCTCAAAAAACTTATATGGCTTATTTTAGACCTCAAAAACAAATATTTCATGCCTCATTCCAGCCCTCAAAAATATTTTTTGCCACATTCAAGCCCTCAAAGAAAAATATGTATCATTTATGCTCTCAAAAAACATTTTATTCCTCATTTGAGCCCTCAAAAAAGTTTTATGTCTTATTTAAACCCTCAAAAAACATTGTATGCCATATTTAGTCCCTCAAAAAAAGATTTTTGCCTCATTTAAGCCCTCAAAAAATATTTTATACTTCATTTAAAGCCCTCGAAAAATATTTTTTGCCTCAATTAAACCCTCAAAAAAATTTATGCCTTATTTTAGCCCTGAAAAAAAATATTTTATGCCTCATACAAGCCCTCAAAAAAACATGTTATGCCTCATTTTATCTCTCGAAAAATATTTTTGCCTCATTTAAGCCCTCAAAAAATTTCATGTCTCATTTAGGCCCTCAGAAAACATTTTATGCCTCACTTTAGCCCTCAAAAAAAAATTATTCTCCATTTTAAGTCCTCAAAAAAATTAGGGCTCAGTAAGTTTATGTCTCAATTAATCCCTAAGAAAAATTATGCCCCGATTAAGCCCTCAAATATACGCCTCTATTAATCATCCAGTAAATGTTACGGCTCAATTAAGCTCAAAAAAAAATTATGCCTCATTGAAGCCCTAAAGTAACTTTGAAGTCTCAATTAAGCTCTCAAGAATTTTTAGGCCTTAATTTAGCCCTTATGTAATTTTACACCTTAATTAAGCCATCAAATTTTTTTTGCCTCAACTAATCACGCAAAAAAATTATCCATCAATTAAGACCTCAAGTATTTTTTGTGTTTCAATTAAGCCCTCAAGCAATTTTTATGTTTCAAGTAACGCCTCAATTAAGCCCTCCAGTTATATTTATGCATCAAGTAAGCCCACAAATAAAAACATTTATGCCTCAATTTTTTTGGAAAATAAATTATGCCTCAATTGAGTCTCCAAAATAACACATACCTCAATTTATGCGACATTTCAGCCCTCAAAAAACATTTTATGCCTCTTTTAAGCCCGAAAAAAATTATGCCTCATTTTAGCCCTCAAACAACATTTAAGCCATCAAAAAAGTTATCTCATTTTAGCCCTCAAAAAATATTTTTCCCTCATTTAAGCCGTCAATGCCTCATTTAAGCCCTCAAAATACATTTTATGCTTCCTCTCAAAGAATATTTTAAAAGTATATTGATGTGACATATAGATATGATATAACAATATATAGATCTGATATAACGGTATATTATGCAGACAAAACAGTATATATATAACAATATATAAATCAGCCAATAACAGTATATAGCCGTCGTGCTGGAGAAGAAAAAGCGACGAGAAGAAAAGATAAAGGAGCTTGTGGGAGTGTTGCACGACGAGGGTGATTTGGACGTGATTACCCCGTCGTGTTGGACATTTCCCTAAAATAAATTAAAAAAAATCAGAACCAACTCAGCCCGTTTGACATATGAATAAAAAATAAAAAATTGAAGCTTTTGAAGTACTCATCATAGCCTCTAAAGAGAGCTTCTTGCTTCATCAAAGTTTGCTTTGATGAATACAGATATACATATTAAGGTTTAAGGGTTTAAGGTTTAGATAGAGAGAAAGGAGGATAAAGAACAAAGTGAGAATTCAGACATACAAAAAAATTAAGTAATTTTTTGAAACGGGAAAACTAAGTAATTAGAGAGTACAAACACATACAAAAAAAGATAAGGTAAAAACACACAAAAAAAAAAGGAGACTTGTATCAAACATAGGATTGGGAATAAAAACACATCAAACAAAGGAAAAAGAAAACAAGGAATAAAATGTAGAAAAAATGTCGAAAAAATGGGAAAAAGAAATTCATAAGGAACTGTATAGAGAGGCAGATTGCGGATGCGGCTAAGGTGTTTGGTAAAATGTTTCTAAATTTGTAGTCCTGATTCAAAAATATACAACACCCTTAATGATAAACAAGTGAAAAAGAGGTATAAATGAACCATAACTAGTTCAGTAGGATTGCAACTTAACCCCTTTATTACATCGCAAAGCTATAAAGAGAGATGGGGGCGAAGAGAGAATGCAGAAAAAGAAGAAAAAACAGCAGATATTTGTCAAATACCATGATAAATAATTACAACGTACCAAATTAGGATTGCATTTATAGAATATTACGTCTCAGATGGAGAGAGAGAGAGAGAGAGAGAGAGAGAGAGAGAGAGTAAAAGAAATGCAACCAATAATTATAGCTTGCATTGCATCCCCCATCTTATTAGACATTTTCTCAAACACTTTGGCTACAGACTCTCAAGTCAAAGTCATTTTACACACCACGGAGCAAATTCTACATAAATCCATCCTTAAAATTCAATCATAGAGAGAGAGAAGGGGAGGGGAGAGAGATAATGTATAGAGGTTGAATCAGCATTTCCATACTTACAATTAAACTTTAGCATAATTTTATGCATAACACCAAATGGGTATGCTAAAAAGTGTATCATGTCATTGCATATATAGCCCTATAATAATAGGAACTTTTTGCTATACCTCATTCTTAGTATCCCCCGCCATTTGGCAACTATTTCTCACAAAATCAGAATCACGCAGCCAAAAAAAAAAAAGAATGTTGTATGCTTTTTGAGGCAAATCTCTATTTTAGAGGTGAGAGATATAAGATTCAAAGTCATCACTCAAATCTCTATTTCTTTTTATCATGATGCCTCATTTAATATTTGCAGACGGAGAGAGGGAGAAAGAGAACAAAATATGAAGTGAGAATGCGTCTACAGCACATTTTAGGTACTGGAGCAAATTCTACAGCACATTTTAGATAACAAAAGTATCAAATGAGAAAATATGCCTCTACCACACATTTTAGGAGCAAACCCCTGAAAACCTCTTCAACTTAACTTGATGATTATATTATGGTCCAGATGAAACACATAGATTTGAGCCGAAAGAAAGACTCGATTAATCTTCGCATGGACATAATTTCTTTCTTTTCATTTTTTTATTCTTTCTTTTCTTCTATATTTTCTCATTTGGTCAAATATCTGCCACAACAAATGGCAGTATGTCTTAACCCGGAGAGAGAGAGATTTACATGCATCCAAATGCAACATTTCCAATAATTCTTTCATGGAATTCCATATTTAGCACCACAAAAACTAAAAATATCACGATTCATCTTTTCAAGGTATCAATATTCCTCAGAAATATGTAACTATCAACAATGCAACTTTTAGATAATTTCATATGTACCCCCGTAAAACATCAAAATATCAGATGTATCCAACAAAGTGCAAATATATGAACCATATACATTCCGTTTACACCCCTAGCAATACTATTATTATACTAGTGAAATAAAAATATGTAGTACAAAGATTGCAAATCAAAGCTTAGATCAAGGGAGAAACTGGATTCACCTTCAAACTTACAAAATTCCTCAAAAAAATTTCTCTTTCTTTTTTTTTTTTGGAGAGAATTTCCTCTTTCTTTTCCAAAATTGCAATTCAATTGATGTACAAGGACTAATCGTGCATTTATCCCACACACAAATCAAAAATAGGGAAATTTCCCAACATTTACCAAACTCAAAATCCACCTCAAATTAAGGTTTTGGGGCTGCCTCTACAGCAACTAGTGCTGGAGCGAATCCCTAAAACCTCTGATTTCAATCCACCTCAAATTAACAGATATGATGCTTATATTATGGTCCAAATGCAAAGCATATAAAATGAATCAAACCAAGGCTTAGATTTATCTTTGCATAATGATTGCTCTCTTCATATTCTTTTTTTTCCTTTTTTTTAATTTTTTTTTTCACACTGGCCGTATCTCAAGATATACAAACATGTTTACATTTTGAGCAACAACACAAACACAGAGAACCCTTTCAATATCAAATTTTTCCTTCATATTAACAGCATCACAAAAACTTGCAATAAACATGATGAATTTCATGTATACATGTTATGCCTCATTCAAGCCCTTAAAAATATTTTATGCCTCATTCAAGCCCACAAAAACATTTTCCGCCTCATTCAAACCCTCAAAAAATATTTTCTGCCTCATTTAAGTCGTCAAAAAAATATGTATGCCTCATTTAATGGGTCAAAAAAAATTATGTTCATTTAAGCCCTCAAAAGACATTTTATGCCTTTAATTACTCTCAAGATACATTCCATGCCTCATTTAAGCCCTCAAAAAAAATTATGCCTAACTTTAGCCCAAAAAAACATTTTTTGTCTCATTTAAGCCCTCAAAAAAATACTTTATGCCTTATTTTAGCTCTCCAAAAACATTTTATGTCTCTTTGGAGTCCTCAAAAAAAAATTTATGCCTCAAGCCCTCAAACATTTAAGCCGTCAAAAAAAACTATGCCTCCTTTAAGCCCTCAAAAACTATTTTTTGCCTCATTTTAGCCCTCAAAAAACATTTTATTCCTCCTTTAAGCCGTCAATGCCTCATTTAAGCCCTCAAAATACATTTTATGCTTCCTCTCAAAAAAAATTATGCCTCATTTAAGCCCTCCAAAAAACATTTTATGCCTCATTTAAGACCTCAAAAAATATTTTATACCACATTTAAAGCCCTCGAAAAATATTTTTTTTTGCCTCATTTAAACCCTCAAAAAAATCTAATGCCTCATACAAGCCCTCAAAAAAATTTATGCATCATTTAAGCCCTCAAAAAAATATTTTACGCCTCATTTAAGACCTCGAAAAACATTATATACCTCATTCAAAGCCCTGGAAAATGCCTCATTTAAGGCCCTCGAAAACATTATTTGCCTCAATTAAGCCCTCGAAAAAATATATGCCTCATTTTAGCCCTCAAAAAATATTTTATGCCTCAATTTAGCCCTCAAAAAATTGTATGCCTCATTCAAGCCCTCAAAAAAAATTTATGCCTAATGTAAGCCCTCAAAAATATTTCATGCCTCATTTAAAGCCCTCAAAAACATTTCATGCCTCATTTTAGACCTAAAAAAAATTATTCCCCATTTAAGTCCTCAAAAAAATTATGGCTCAGTAATTTAGCCATAATTTTTAGCCCTCAAGTAATTTTATGATTCAATTAAGCCCTACGAAAAATTATGCCCCAATTAAGCCCTCAAATAACTTATATGCCTCAATTAATCATCAAGTAAATGTGATGTCTCAATTAATCATCAAGTAAATGTTATGCCGCAATTGATCATCAAGTAAATGTTATTCCCTCATGTAATTTTTAGGCCTCAATTTAGCCCTTGTGCAATTTTTACACCTTAATTAAGCCTTCAAAATTTTTTTGCTTCAATTAATCCCTCAAAAAGTTGTCCATCAATTAAACCCTCAAGTATTTTTATGTTCCAATTAACTCAAGAAATTTTTACGTCTCAATTAATTTTTATGCCTCAATTAAGCCCTCAAGTTTTATTTATGCCTCAAGTCAGCCCACAAATAAAAAAAAATTATGCCTCAATTGAGGCCCCAAAATAACTCATGCCTCAATTAATTTATGTCAATTGCCCTCAAGTAATTTACAACTCAGAGAAACAACCATGTATTTGTTCTTTCTTTCCTTCTTTCATTTTCTTTTGGAGAAAAAAAGCATGCATGTGAGACTAAACTGATTCTGTTTGCAGAGCTCAAAGAGAGTCCAAATTAAAATCAGGGTGAAACACTAAAGCAGCAGATTAGAGAGTAGAAGGAAGAAAAACAAATAAGAAAAATGAGGAAGTAGATCTGATTCCCAGATCTAACCTCGAATTGAAACACAAATTGAAAAACAAAGAAACAAGAGATGTGTATTAAAACAGAGGATTCGGAATTAAAACACATAAAACAAGGAAGAAGGAAATCTGCGTAAATGAAGAAACTCAGTCTCAGGTCTCGTTCACATACCAACTTTTTTGCCAATCTTAAAAACAAGCTGTAAAATCAAGCAGCCTTTGTCCAAAACATCAGTTCTGTTCCATCAACGAGGAATAAAACCCCATATCTAGGGTTTCTGATGAGAAAACAAGAAAAAAAAAGACCTAGGGTTTCCGCTCGCTGACAGAGAAAGAAAGGAATTTCACGTAGACACTTCCGAAATACCAAGTTCATCCTTCCAAAACCGCCACGATCATCTTACAAACGGCCGTAACATTACGCTATGATATGAGATGAGAAACGGCAACTTCCCTTACTCTTCCCTCAAAAAGGCATAGAAAATGCCCAGATCCAATAATCTCTCGACAAAACGGAGTTTCCTCGACGGCAGCCATGGCCGGAGCCCTCCGAGAGAGAGAGAGAGAATCAGATCTAGGGTTTTCGTTTTTGCTGAAAGAGAGAGAGGAAAAGGAATTTGGGAGGATTTGGAAATGGAGTCGTGTCGTGCAGATCTTTTAACTTTCGTAATAGATGGCAACGGTGCACTGTGGACCCGGCCGACTTAACCATAATATTTCCAATTTTTTATTTTATTTTAAATTATAACTTGAGTGTATTTTTTTCGACAGCAATCACTTAAGTGTATTATAATGTAACATAAATGTAATATTGCTTCCCATCACATTAAAGAAAGCAAAAAAAGGTAAGAAAATATAGGAAAAATAAAGGCAAAAATATATTCAGAGAAAAAAATATATACATTTAATCCTTGCACTAGAATAAGAAGTAATAAAAAGCAATAGTAGTCGGGCTTTTATACACTCAACATTTCATCAAACAGATTAAGGGCACCATTCATGGACATCGCCAAGCCACTTTGTCATCTATTAGGATTACTGCAAAATGTATAAATCGTGTCGTTTGTCAAATTCACAATCTTGACAAAAATATTTATAAGTTGCTTAATTCATTCACAAAGTATATATATGGAAATTGAGTTTAGTGTGTCGATCTACTGGAAGGTGTAATCTTAAATTTCAACTAATTAATCAAACTTTTTATTTTAGTACAAGATAAAGTTCAAATGTGATGTTGTTATTGCTTTATAAAGACAAGAAAAGATGCAAGAAAATGTTAAAGGAAATAAAGATTTTTGTTTTTAAAATTTCAAAATAAAGATTAGGGAAGTTATGACAATTTGTATAACATATGAATCATTAATCACAACAAGTAGCAATTCTTTAAGTCCCCGTTCGGCTCACGCGAAATAGGATGGAATAAAGAATTAGAGAGTCTATTTCAGCCGAACATGAATGGAATATCTCGGATTAAAGGTTGGAAAAGCGGAATTGCTATATTCCATGATAAGGGATGGAATTGTTATATTCCATAGAATAGCCCATAATTTCTGACAAAAATATCCTTATTTATTCCAAATTTCATCCTACGTGACAGCAAAATTATCTTCTTTCCTTATTTTATTTCCCTTCCTTCCTTCCATATTTCTTTCCTTCTCTACCGTGTCTACTGCCAAAAAATATATTTACATTGTTTCTCCTTATTTACCACGAAATCATGATTAAATTTTTCATCTAATTATTCCAAAATATTGTGCTCGTTTTTCTCTCTTAAAAGACATCCATCAACAATAGATTCTTTCGCATCGGATTTTAGCTTATTGCATTTTACATAATTTTATCGAAAGGCAAAATGAAATTCAAGGTGAAGGTGATATGTTTTTTGACACAGAAGAAGAGATGGATGGTGAAGAAGATGGCGGTGAAGATAAAAATGACTCCGACGAAGAAGCCGATGCAGCAGACTTGCACGTTGAGGAAGTTCGTCGAACAACTATTAAAAATGTATTGTGCGAAGAAATACAACGCCATAACCATAATCGGGCTTCTAGGAATTAGATTGTTGCGATGAATGACTTATTTAAACTACGATTCTATTTTTCTTTTTTTATTATTGTACTTTAACTAGATATTTATTTATTTTCCATGCTTCTTTTTTTAATTAATTTAAAAACTTATTTTTTATATGGTCTTCTTTTAATTTTAGAAAAAATTCATTCAACAAAATTTACTGTAACTAAATTAGAGAAAAAGGATATTTTGGTCATAAGTCATTACACTATTCTCTATTCCACTATTCCGTCTATTTCATGATTTGCCGAACGGGCACTAAATGATTTTAAAAAGTAAGTCTCGACTAACTTCTTTCCAAAAATCAATCAACAAATAAACCAAATATTGGATCTAACTCAAAAAATTCCACTTTCAAGTCTTGCATATAATCGATTTAAGACCTTATTCGACAAAACAAGAAACTCTTCCAAGCTCGTAATGATTAAATAATTCTCAACACAAACAACATAAATAATTCAAATGAAGTTATCCTTCCAAATAACTCAACTCAAACATCATTTCAAAGTGTTCAAAAATTAATCTTTTTAATACCATAATAAAATGCAAAGTTTAACTCAAGTTTTCATCACAAAATATCATACAAAAAGTCTTTCCCTACTAAAAGACTACTCACTCATGCTCAAACAAACCATATTTACAAGTATTTGAAACAAATTCATTCAACAAAAGAGAAAGAAATAAGGAAAAAATAAAGAGAAAAATAAACCAAACCCCAAAGGTGAGAATTGAGCTAGAACCCTCCCCCTTCTTGATTGATCTACCCCTAACTTCTTCTAGAACAAGCACCTTTCTCCTTGCAAAATTTCAAGTCTCTTTCCACTCTTAAGAAATTAGGATTTTGAGCTTTTTGGACATTAATGGCGGAAGAAGAAGAAAAAGAATGTAGATGGCAGTGGTGTGTAAGAAGAATGGATTCATTAGAGGAAAGAAGAAGGGTTGAATTTATAGAGAAATTTTGCATTGCAAAGGTTTGGAAATAGGGTTGTGGGACTAAAGAATTAGCTAGGTCCGGATTTTGCTTTGGATAGTAATTTGGGAGATGTGTAGCATTTCTCCTTCAATTCTTATTCAAAATCGATTTGGGTACATTTTTTGGGTGCATTTATCATTTCCTTTTAACCTCATCCAAATTCCAACAGCCTGGACACATGGCGCACTCGGACTGGTCTAGATAATTAACCACCCTGCCATGTGTCACTTAACAATTGGCCACACCAATTCTCGTACTGAAATATGCCCTAAACCTCGTACTGACCTACGTCAGACTGCAGAAAACGTGTTCGCCAACTCTCCCATTTGATACACTGGATGGTCCAGTGAATACCCTTTCGTGTTTTAACATAGAATTGGAAGCGTGCGGTAGGTCGGAAACTGGAGGGTAGGTTTATGGCTGCTGATTCTACAAAATGCCTATTGCCACGCGTCAACAACTGGTTGGATGGACAAAATCCTCGTATTGACCTGCGTTAGATGCTGTAGAAAACGCGTAAAGGATCTTCTCCATTTCTCCTTATCGGATGGTCCATTACATTTCCACGTGCGTGTTATACGTGAAACGGAGGCGTCCATTAATTAATGAATCAGAGATGATTCTTTTGCATTAAGAGATAACGCGTTTTGACAGAACGGACCGCCACATGTCAGCTTCTGGTATTCTCGTACTAGACCTCGTCAGGCGCATCAGCGATGGTCCCCAATGAACAAATGCCATGTGTCCTCTCTATTTCTGATGATATTCAACTGTTTTAACACACTTCAAAAAGGGATTGGTCCATGTAAAACGCATTTTTCCTTGATTTATGTGCTGAACCAATTCTAAGGAGAATTAAGGAACACTTGTCTCGTTCTGATTGGTCGAGAGAAGGGTTGACCTGGTTAAAGGTTGACTTTGACTAGGTTTTACCAGATCTTCGATTGTGATTTCTGGGAGTTCTAAAAGGTTGCTGATTGACAGTTCATAACGTTCAATTCATCTCGTCGCGCTCTTCGATTTGGTACCCAATTTGACCCCTTTTGCAATTGTTGACTTTTGGTCAACTCGGCAATTTCCTGGAGTTGACTTTCGTCTTTTTGTGAAATTTTTAGGTTTTGGCTTGGATATTTGGTTGGAGAAGGGTCGCAAAAAGTTGGAGAAGCATGTGTAGGGTTTTCACAGAGGTTTGTATAGAATTCGGCCATCTTTGGCACAGGATTTGCAGATCGGCTTTCATTTAGAGTTGACTTTTCGCCCAAGTCTTCAAAATATTCGTTTCTTGGTCTTTTTATTTGAAAAATCATACAAAAGTGTATTAAAAGTTTCAAAAATAATTTTTATTAATTTTAAGCACGTTTTATAAATTTTATGTGATTTAAGTGTGAATTTCATATGATAAAAATCCTTAAAATGTGTATAAAAATACACAATACAATTACGGGTTTTGACCAGGACCTGACCAGGCTCTACGGTAATCCTTACTTCCAGACCGCTAGTTGTCAGTTGATTTTGAGAAGGATTTTACTGTTGTGAGGCCTACAACACCCTCATTACGGATATCGCCAAGGCAAGTTCAATTTAAATATTTATTTTTTTAATCATTGATTATTAAATATTTCTTAAATTGAGGTTATGAAAATATATTCGGGGAAATACATTCTTGAATCGTCTCAAATTTAATTCTTTAGGGGTAGAACGGTAACTTTGTGATTTTGTTAGTTTTGTTGAGTTTTCAACAACTTCAGTTTGTCTATTGTGAAGGCGGTTGTTTTAGCTTGAGCTTTTTGATTGTTTGTTTGTTATTTAAGAGAAAATTTGTTAGTTTGTGATTTTAATTAGATCTATTGTGCCTATATTGAGTAGATTTAAAAAGAAAAGCAAGAGTTATATGTTCGTTTTAGTTATGAGTTTTTTTTTTCATTGTTCAACGGCAAAATGGTCATTTTATTATCTTCGATCTAAATGCTTATAATTGCAAATTTAAGGAAAAAATGATACACAGAGTGATTGATATGTTTGTTATTTAGAACATAAAATTATATTTAAAAATTACAATTATAACCAAATAATTTTCTTTTTTTATTATTATTTTAATAGTAATGCACGAATTATTAGCCCCATTAATGTATATCCTCCACACGGAACAAATCTACCTAAAATCCCTTCAAAAACTCCACTTCGATTATTTCTCCGAAAACTTTGAGTAGGGGTAGTTTTTTTCAAAAAATTCATGGAACACGATGCTTATTCCATGTTTGTCGGATTAATGGACGGCCAGATTAACTATTATGTCTCGATCGCGGAGTTTTTTCGAATTTGTGTTAAAATTCTGATTTTGCCCCTGGTTATTGATGCCTTGTCAGCGTTATATCATTTTTTGAGGTTGGTAGATCATTCTTTACATTGTCATTTGATCGAATTAGGAGTCCAGCCGCAATATTTGACTTTGAGATGGTTGAGAATTTTATTTGGTCACGAATTTGAACTTGAGAATTTATTGCTAATTTAGGACGAGATTTTTTCGCACGATAATAACGGAGGTAAAAACGAGAGTAATAGTTGCAAAAAAATCGATGCATTTAGGGTTTTGAGCTCGGATCGAGGTGTGTTTATCGCTTCATTTGCCGTTTCAATGATTCTTCATTTGAGACCGACTTTATTGGCCACAGAAAATGTAACGGTTTGCCTCCAAAAATTACTAAATTTCCCCCAAAATGTTGAGATCAATAATTTAATTCAAAAATCAAGAGATTTGTTTCAAATTGCGTGTTAGAAATTACTAGAGGAATTGGATTTTTTGTGACGGAATTTTCTATAGTTGTATCTACAATTTTAGTGTTTGGATGGAAGTGACTTCCACTAAATTGCAAAAAGACTACCTAAAACACGACAATAACTAAATATACGTTCACTGATAAAAAAAAATATATATATATATTTTCAACCAACAATTTCACTATAATTTTTTTTGACATTCGTGATAACTAACATAGAGTTTGACCCTACAACAGCCACGTGCTATTTTTATTTGTTAGGTGTCACTAAATTTTTCTATAAATCTTATCACTTCCTTTCATGAACTATAGTTCACTATATTTGTTTATAGTTCTACGTAAATATTCCTCCAACAATATCAACCTAATAGTTTAGAAATGAGCTCTTCATCAAAGAGCATCTCCAACCAACAAGATAGATCATCGGGAAAGAAGTGTAGCGAGGAAAATGATCTCTTTTCGGTGAAACCAAATACATTAAGGAGCGATTGAGCCAATTAGATGAGGAAATAGAGTGTCTCGATCATATGGATCCGGGCAACTCTGCTTACGACGAAGTCAAACATACTCAATACTGTCAGGAGCACTTCCAACTACTAAAACGTGCTAAACAATTGGGCATTACACTAATTCCGCCTTACGACGAGGTGTCATGGGAGTGTCCTCCTGTAGGCTTTTTTAAACCATGCATCGATGATTCAACATGGTTTCAAAGAGAGCAGTCATGCGCGGAGGTGTTCACAGACTACAAGGGGTTTGCCATATTAGCGTACGTTGGAACAATGGTTGTATCGGAGAGTAATTGATGCAGAAGCCCAAGCTCTTATATGGGGTTCAGATTTGGCTGCCCGCATTTAATTTCTCACCTCTTATAATCGATACAGACTTTAAATATTTAGCACTGAATATTGAAGGGGTGGAGTGCAAAGAAAATGTTTCGGCATATTTGCTTTGGCTAATTCACGAGGGGTTAACTCGGATTCCTGGTTACAGAATCAATGATGTTTATCTATCAACATCCAATAAGATCTAATTGGAAGATTGAATTCGTTAGCAAAGACAGGTTGTAAATTTCATAGGTGCAATAAGTACCAAATTTCATTGAGAGGAATTAGCAAAGAAAAGAAATTTTGGTCTTCTTTTTTCATCTTTTTGAATGAAGTTTGAGGAGTTTTCACTTGAGTGACTTGAGGTTTATATACATCTGTGGACAAAGCGGAATTTTTGGCGTGCTACGGCTTGACGGCGGGTACTATATCTGACAAAGAGGCGTTGGTTATTGGACTTTCCATAGGACCTATTTTACTGACAAGATTTATTACTACTTTAGCTCATTTAGCGGCTTGGCCAGTTACTCGAAGTTTTCACTTATTCTACTTTCTCATTCTAATATGCATAGTGGTCAAATAGAATTATTTTCAAATATATGAGTGATTGCATACAAATGTTTCTCTATGTATTTATGTATAAAAACATACATATCAAATATGTATGTATAATTAGGATAGCAGTAACATCTCCTTATCATTGTTTATTATATATGTTTATTTATGTATTTGCATATAAAATACATGTGTACCAAATATATCAAATATATGTAAATGTAATTAGAACCACAATAAGGACTCGATGTATTACCACATGTTTACAATGTGATTTCATGTGCGCGTCGACACCCAGTTATAATACAGAGAGTAGAATGAGCTTACGAGCCACGTTACAAATCATCCACCGTCGACTGGCTCACCGACTTCACAACTTAACAGCGCATATATCAATTAAGCCCTCTCTTCTCCCTAATTTTCTATCACGTATCAATTAAGCCCCAAATTCTGAAATTCAAACTCGTCAAATCCAATCTAGGGTTAGGGTTAATAACGAAAGGAGAAATGGAGGGTGTGATTTCATCTCTTTTTTTCCCTTTCTTTACTTTCCGATTTCGATTTCTTTCTCTTTCTTTTGATCTGGTGTTTAATTTGTGATTTGATTCGTCGTCTGAGAAGGAGAGGATGCGAGGCGGAGCGATCGAGTGCGTCGGAAGAAGGAGAAGACTCGTTGAAGAAGGAGATCTGCTTCAATGGATGATTCTCGCAATGTAGGTGATGTTGCTTGATCTATATGAATCATGTGTTTAGATGCATTTAAGTATTATATTTGTTTAGAAGCTGTTAGCTTTATTTGTGCACACTGATTAGGTATCTTTTCCTTTCAGTATTCGTCCTTCAAATTATTCATGCATTGTTCTGTTCTTAAAGGTTTTAAAGTCTAAGTTTTATCTGACTTTTTATTTTCAATTTTCTCTCTCTGATTTACATTTTTTCCTCTCTTTCGTATCTGGATTTTATTTCTCCGATTTAGATCGGTACTTCTGTTCTTCATAGTTGCTATTCTCATTTTTTTTCTAGGACTTCTTCTTGTAATTAAATCTGATTGTTACAAATTTTATTTGTTCATTGATTGTAAGAAATTTTGTTTGGTCAGATGGTTGTGTATGTTTCTGTGATGAATTTCGTTTTTTCTTTCTTACAAAGTGTGATTTATTAGTGTTTGATTTCTTGAATTAGTCTCCATTTTAGCTTGTATTAGGTTTATTAGTGTCTGTATTAGGTTTTGTTTTTCTGACATTAGTCTCCATTTTAGCTTGTGATTGAATCTGACTCCAAAGTACATTAATTAAATCACAAATCACATCAACTATAGAGTTTGTATATCTTTCTAACTAATTGTATTTATTTATTTTAAATCTGATCTGTACAGTAAGTATTATTAATTTAAACAACTTCTTAGTATATAGTTAATGAATAATACTAAGAATAATGTCAGGGGTAGTTTAGTAAATGTTGCTTAATTAATTAATTAATTTGGTACATTGATAGAAACATCTCATTTATTTAATATATTTTTATTTAACTTCTTAGTAATGAATTTGTAAATCTTTGTAACTAATTGCATATTATTACTGAATAATTATAAGAAGAATGTTAGGGTGTAGTTTAGTAATTACAATCGAATCAGTTTGTATTTAGTTTTCCTGCAAGTAGGAGACGATCCTTTCAATCCAGAAATTTTCTTTCATGTTTGTTTAACTCCGCCTTTGTTAATTAATTATTTAATTAAATAATTAAACATTGCCGGTCCCAAGCCCGGATAAAGGAGGAGGGTTTCTTAAAACAAACTTATTTTTTAATTTTATTGTGTTTCTTCTCCACCTTTTCCAAATTGAGTTTATTCTTAATTGAGTTTTTCTCTCCCTTTTTCTAAATTGATTTGTTTTACTCTCTCTCTCTCTCCTCTTGTTGAAAATATAGGCATTTCTCTCCTCTTGTGGGCTAAAGCGAGATAATCTCTCTCTCTCTCTCTCTCTCTCTCTCTCACATTATATGGTGCATTTTTCTCTCTCTTCTCTTACTACTTTCACTAATACTGCTAGCATCCTCTTAGTAGTGGTCAAATGATGATGTGGCTGTTATATATGATGATAGAAAATTGTTGTAACATGGCAATGATGATATAAAGAATTGAGTTGATAGAATTGATTGCATTATTGTAAATCCTTTCCGTTTTTCCCATTTGCTTTTTTCTCTTGATTTTTGAATCGAAACTATATTTGTTTCTAAAGCGGCATTGATGTTTGGATGCTTAGCAATAAGGAACCAATACAATGTCATTTTTGAAATAAAATGAGTGTTTGATTAAGAGTTCAAGAGAGGGCAAAGGAAAAGGGAAGCGATTTAAAAGTGATTGTACAAAGGCGAATCTGAGCCATGTTTTGAGGTCTATAATTGTGCTTTCTATGTTTGATTCAATCATTGAAATATGTAAATGAGAGATTATGAGGATTTAATTCCTCAATTAAGCCTTTAAAAGGGCTGGATTTTGAAGCAAGGGAAATTTTGTATGGTTTTTTTAGGATGTTTTAAACATTCAAAATAAAGGTTGGAAATTGATGATGTGGCCTTGAAATAATGACATGATATTATATTGAAATGCCTATGAGGCATATTATGATGTGGCGAAATTCTCTTTGTGCAGTATATTTTAATTTGAAATATTTTACTTCCTCATGTCTGCCAAGTGATTATATGATTGTCAATTGGTGACATGGCATGAAATATGTGAGGCATATTATGATATGGTTGTTAAATGATGATGGCATTTTAATAAAATGCCTATCTGGCCAAGTTGTGATGTGGCATTAAATGATGATATGGTTGTAAAATGATGACTTGGCATGTTAATAAAATGCCTGTGGCATATTGTGATGTGGCGTTAATGATGACTTGGCATTTAATAAAATGCCAATTTGGTATATTGCGATGTCAGAAAAATATTTTTTTTGTTGTATGTTTCAATTAGAATATGAATACTTGAGTACCATACCTCATGTCAACTAAGTGATTATGTGGCTGGTGATATGCCATCCTATAAAATACCTATGCTGCATATTATTTTGTGGCACAAAGTACCCTTTTTGCATCCAATACTAATACGCTTTTTGCCGCCATCTCTCTCTCTCTCTCTCTCTCTCTCTCTCTCTCTCTTCTTGTTGGAGTATATAGGAATTGACGCCCTATGTACTTTTCTACTTCTCTTTCTAAGGAAATGAATATATGAGTTACTAGAGAATGTACTGCTCTTTTTAGCAATTTAAATAGGCCACATATTCCCTCTCTCTCTTGCTCCAAATGATATGGTGACTATGGAAGGATTATTAAAGATGTTAAATGATTGTATTGCCTCTTTGCTTCAAAGAACAATTTGAGAGGTGTGAAAGATTGTATTATCTGTTGTAACAAAGAGAAGTTTGTAAATGCACATATTCTCTCTCTCATACTCTCTCTCTCTCTCTCTCTCTCTCTCTCTCTCTCTCTCGTATATAGGAATTGGCTCCCTATAACTCATGAGACCGGCTTTTGAAATTGCGCTGAATTCGGCAATGAGCGTCAATATTTGGTCTTGAATGATGTTTTCTCTCTTGAATTATGAAAGATGCTAAAGATTGCTCTCTTCTAAGCAAAGAGCAATTTGAAAAGGCCATAGAGACGAACATTGTCCATTCATATTTTTCATTAGAAAGACAAATCCACTAGCATTTCAAACTCGGTCTCATGATTGATCTTTAGCAGATCTTGTAAATCATTTCATTAGAAAGAGTGAAAGAGAGAGCAATAGGTCCCACTTTATTTTTACGCAGTCTTCAACTCCATTCACTCAAGAACATCATTTCATTTTCCTGTATTCATGCAATCATTGATTTTCATTCACTCGAGAACAATTTCATTTCTGCTTCTCTTTTTAGTGCAACAAGCATTTCACAACAACATTCAGAGAGAGAGAGAATCTAGAACAAATCAGTTTTGGAAAGTGTGAATTTTGTGGCTTTTCCAAACTGGTTCAGCCAATGAGAACACGCTACGTCATTTTTTGAAACTCCGCCTATATACATTGCCAAACAGAGAACATATATACATTTCCAAACTGCTCTTTTTCACAGAGAGGCAATACAATACAATCATTTCGCATCTGTCATAAGAGAGAGAGAGAGAGAGAGAGAGAGAGTCTTTTTCTCTCCCTCTCTATAGAGAATGAATTTTGTGGGTGCTAAAGATTTTATAACCTCTTTTTAGAAAGAAAAAAAGAGCAGTTTTTCTTTTTCCCCATGTTTATTTCTCTCTCCCCCCTTCTCTCTCCAGTAAAGAGTGAATTACATGACCTGCGAATCTGAGCCATGTTTTGAGGTCTATAATTGTGCTTTCTATGTTTGATTCAATCATTGAAATATGTAAATGAGAAAGATTATGAGGATTTAATTCCTCAATTAAGCCTTTAAAAGGGCTGGATTTTGAAGCAAGGGAAATTCTGTATGGATTTTTTAGGATGTTTTAACATCCAAAATAAAGGTTGAAAATTGATGATGTGGCTTTGAAATAGTGACATGATATTATATTGAAATGCCTATGAGGCATATTATGATGTGGCGAAATTCTCTTTGTGCAGTATATTTCAATTTGGAATATTTTACTCCCTCATGTCTGCCAATCGGGAAATTGAGACACGGTTTTCACAATGAGATCAGCTAATCGGGAAAGTGGCAATGACTAAAAAAGTAAAGAAGGCTTGTGTGGCATATTATGATGAAGTTTGATGCATATTATGGTGTGATGTGGCCAATGCACATATTAACGATTCATTGAGCAATTTTAGAAACTCTTTGGAGTTGTTAAACATGGCAATGATGATATGACTTGATAATTGATGGGAATGAATAGCATTATTGCAAAATTTTGTCCAATTTTTCCCCTTTGTTTATTTTCTCTTGACTCTTGATTCAAAACTACTCTATGTGTTTCTAAAATGCTATTGTTGTTTGGATTCTTACATAAAATAATAAGGAACCACTGCAATCCCATTTGGAAATCAAATAAGTTTTGATTAAGAGTTCAAGAGAGGGCAAAGATAAAGGGAGGAGATTTTGAGAAATGATTGTTTATAAGCCAATCTGAGCCAAGATTTCTATGTTTGATTCAATCATTCAGATATGAGTAGATGAGAGATTTTAGAAGGATTTAATTCCCTAATTTTGTCTTGAAAGGGCTGAATTTCTTGTAGGGGTTTTAAACAGCCAAAATAAAGGTTGGAAATGATTATTTGGCTGTGAAACAACGACATGGCATTTTATTCAAATGCATGTGTGGCATATTGTGATTTGTGGTTGTTAACATGGCAATTATATAAAGGATTGATATATGATTTCATGAATTGCATTAATGAATATCTTTTCCTTTGTTTTTCTTCTCTTGACTTCTGATCACATGCTTAAGGGCTGTTTTGATGCTTGCTGTTAGGATAATTGTAATAATTGGATATAGAGAAAGAGAAATGAAGGGAGAAAGAAAGGAATAACATATTATATATAAAGGCATGCATAACATAACACTTGCACTATTTTGTTTTCAGAACTACTCTATTTGGTTTCTAAAATGATATTATTGTTGAGATGCTTAGAAATAAGGAACCAATTCAATCCCACTTTGGAAATCAAATGAGCATTTGATCATTACTTCAAGAGAGGGAGAAAATGAAGGGTCGAAATTTGAAAATGATTGTAGGAAAGACAATTTTAAGCCGTGGTTGACTATCTTCCTTCTAGTGCTTGTTAAAATGATGATGTGGCAAAAAACTCATTTTGATTTATTTATTTCAATCAAGTGATTATGTGGTTGTTGAATGGTGATATGTCATGTTATGATGTGGCAAATGTGAATCTGAGTCAGATTCAATGAACTGTTGATTGGCAACTGAAAAATGTTAATAATTTTCATTTTATTTGATGTCTTTAATTCTTTTTTCCCTCTAATTTCTTGCTCAAACTCTAGTCTGGTTTAAAGACAGACTAGTTTTAGACAGAAAATATCTCTGTCTGGCACTACATACTACATGTACTGAGTTTCCTTCTCTTCTCTCTCTAATTTTATATTTTTCATTGCGTTGGCTCTCTCACTTGTGTTTTGATTTTCCACTTTTCTGATTTTTGATTTTTTTTCATTGAGTTTTCTTCACTTACCTCTTTTGATGTTTTTATCTTCTTTCTTCCATCTCACCTTATAATCATACTTACTATAAACTCTTTATTGAGCAACATAAGAATCTCTTTTTTATGTTGCTAAATATGACAATGATGATGTACAAATTGAGTCGTTTTGTTGCATGCACAACTTTTTTGTATGTGGAAATGTAATCAAAACGACTCTGTTTGGTTTCTAAATGTTGTTGTTTGGATGGCTTAGAAATAAAGGAACGACTGTAAACATTTGGAAACTAAATGAGCATTTGACCATGTTTATGAGAAGATAAAAATGTTTCGAAAATGATTTCATGACAGCGAATCTGACCAAACGTTAGTTTATGGGAAATTTTCACATTTGCCATTACAAAAACTTAAAATATCATATTTACCATTTCAGAACTTAAAATATAAATTTGCCACATTTATAATGGCAAATATGCCATCTATGCTTGATTAAATTTCAATCATTCAAATTTCCATGCTTTAGATATGATGTGATTTGTAGCATGAAATTATAACAAAAAGAAATATAGCATATATTGTGAAATCACCAGTGGTTCCATGAGGAACAAAAGCTTTGTGCCCCACACCGAATTATACACACTGTAGCTTCAAATCCAACATGTATTTCTCAAATATTTCTCCAATAAACCAGCGAAAAGGCTAATATGCAATTCATTATTTCTAGTCTAGAATCAAGAGTAAATCCAAAATAAATCCAATCACAAATTGGCTATATGTTAAATTATTCCTTATTTGAATATAGAAAATGCATTTTATTTTAAACAGCCATTCTCAGCAAAGAAAAAATAAGAGAATTTTGTTGTTAGTTATTGAAACATTAAATGAAAATATAAAAACATCATTTATTTGGGATGTTGATTATACAAACAAATGCAATTCTTTCAAAATAATAAATATGAAACTGAACTGAGTACAATACTCAAAAGAAACTGGGAGGGAGAGAAATATTCGAAAGACATTTGTCAATAAATATTAGAAAGATATTTGTCTACCTTGCCAAAGAGGTGTAAGAAAGGCAAAAAAAACATAAATAAGAAGGCATGAAGAGGGGAACTGACTGATCATTCTTGAAATGAAAAGAAACGGAAGTAAATGATATTTACAAAATTTTGCGGATCACAAAAAATAATAAAGTAAAAAAAATTAAATTAAACTTATATGGAAGGACTAAATATTTTCTAGTTTCCTCGCACAGATTACATGTAACATGTAGTCTCAGTTCACACATATTTATACTTGGTTTTCAAATTGTAGATTTTAAAAAAACAAATAAGCTAAAATACACAGACATTAACATGTAATATTTATTATACAATTCAAACACAAAACAAGAAGGTTCTAAAATTATGTTGGAGAAAAATGATATTTTAAGCTCAATATTTTCCCCAAAATTGAAATTCTAAGCAAGTGACAAATGATAGGTTAAATTGAATCATTTTCATTGCAATCATATCCTAATAGACTCACTAAATCTGATCAGCCCAGCCCATTTCAATTGAGGCATGTACACAAAAGGCCTGGCTTAATGCATGCACTTCCAGAGAGGAGTGTTATGGGTCATATTTCCATGCTTTATAGATGATATTTTGTAGGGGTAACATGAAATTATGACAAAAATAATATTACATACATTGTGAATCTGCCATCTGTGGTTCCATGAGGCATAAAAGCTTTGTGCCCCCCACACACACTGCGACAAATAACACACACTAGAGTTCAAATCAAGAATGTATTTCTCAAATATTTCTTAAATAAACTAGCCAAAAGATTAGTCCTACATTCATTTATTCTTTATTCAAAGTCCCTCATATCAAACAGGCCCTTAGTTTCTATAACTGAGAGCGAGTTATTTTTCTGCAAATTTTGCAAAAAAAAAATGCAAATTTTTTTTTTGGCAATTTTGAATAATGCAAGGACTGTCCTGCAATTTTCACATGATGCAAGCATTTTTTTTGCAAAATTCCAATAAAGAATATCACAATTTTCTCACAATAAATTCGAGATTAGCAGTTTCAGATAATGCAAGCATAATGCAGGCAGTATGCTGCAATTTTCTCAATTTCAAATGACATTCAAATTTCAGTCCCTCAGCCTAATAGGAAAGTATATGTGATATTTTCATTTTGGAAGACATAAATGATATTTTGTTGTTTAGTAGGGGAAAACGTGAAATTATGCCAACAATAACAATGAGAGATTTTAGAAACACTGTGAATATGTCAGTGGTTCCATGAGACACAAAAGCTTCGGGCCTCACACACAGAGACAATATAGCACACTATAACTAAAATCACACATGTATTTCTCAAATATTTCTTCAATAAACCAAGTAAAAAGGCTAAGTCTTCAAATACATGTATTCCTTCGTAATACCTTAATATTTCTCAGCAAAGCTTTCTTGCAATTTCAACATGGGCATTTTACAATTTTCAACAATAGAGTATTTTTTTTTTACAATATTGGCATATTGCAAGGGCTTTGTTGCATATTTCTCAAAAATATAATATCACAATTTGCTTACAATAGAGGGCCTAGCTCATCTCTATATGACCACACAAACACAAAAGGCTTTGGGCCCCACACTTGGAACTCAAATTAAAGTATCAAACATGTATTGCCCAAATACTTCTTACATAAACCAACCAAAGACTGGTCTAATATTCATGTACTGAATTCAAAGTCCCTCAAATCATACATGCCCTTAGCAATAACACCGTTTTTTAATTTGCAATTCCGGCAAATATCGAATTTTCTTTTTCAAATTTCCCAATAAATAATATCACAATTTGCTTATAGTACAGGCACCGTAAGAGTGAAATCATCAAGGGTTTCAAGATTTTACTAGATCTTTGCAGTTTTGGAAGGCCAAATATGAAAACTTTGAGTTTCTAAAACTCTCCCTTCTAGAGAGGGGAGTTAAAGATGATTATTATACAACTATACATGATATTTTTAATGTTCTGCATGACAACAACAACAATAATACGTACGGTGTGAATGTGCCGTCAGTGGTTCCATGAGACACAAAGGTAACTTTGCTTTGGACCCCACACACACTGAGGCAAATTATACAGTACAGCTCAAATCAAACATGTATTTCTTAAATAAACCACCCAAATTGAACAAAAGGACAAATTCAAAGGGAACTGTCAAAAATATCCTGGTACATAGTTCATTGACTTGGAGGGAAATGCCAGAAATATCCTCATAAGACATAGAAGTGTCAGGTAAACTGTTCTTGCTTCAAACTAGCATTAAATACAAACGTGATTTGACTACGCATAATGGTTAAAGTCATTTAATCACAATATTATTGTTTTCATTTTTTTTTCTTTGCTAAATTAGTGCTCATCTCTTAACAAGTTGCCGATTTATCATCAAAATTGGCCAAATAAAACCAATGAGCTCTTTTACAATACACTATATCAGATCCTGCAAATGTTGCTCTTATGTTTTAAACACCTCCTTTAGAGCATCACGTAAAGTATATATTTCAAGAAGATTTTAATATTTAAGCTTCATTTCTAGTGTATATCTCAAATGTCCCTGGTGAAACACTAGTGAAACCAAGCCACAATATTTTTCAACATGAGGTTCTTAATATGAAAAGATTTGCCGCATCAAAATATAGCATTTAGGCATTCTACATTCACCATTTTACAGCCCACCATTTTACTTCCCTTCATTTTACATTCTTGACTTACTAAATCAGTTTTTGGTGTTTTGAATGCAATTCCACATACATAAAAGTATGCACACACACCAAAACAACCCTTTTGAATACACTTTTCTTTTGAGGGTGGTGCATTTTAAAATACTTCAATTTTAACAGAACATTACTATAAGATATTGCATACATAAATATCTTGCGAGAGAGAGATCACACAGCATACACAATGGAAAATAAAACAATATTGCAACTCAGCCCTCTATTTGAAGGGAAGTGATATCACGAGTCAAGTTTGATGTGCCATAATTTAAGAATCCAATGCTATCACACACAATTGATGGAAAGCTCAGAAAAATATCATTCCTTTCTATCTTATGGCCCATAATAGAACTTTTTTTAGAGATGATAAATCATCATCTAATTTTAGCCTACAATGAAACCGAGAAGATAAGTCATCTCATTTAACCCACAATGAAACCTCTTTTTGATGGATGACAAATCATCTCATTTCAACCCACAAGGGAACTAAGTTTTTTAGAGAGATGATAAATCATCCCATTTTAGCCCACAAGCCACAACAATGAAACATCTTTTTTAGAGACATGACAAATCATCTCATTTTAGAAAGAAAAAAAAAAACATCTTATTTAGCTCACAATGAAACCTCGTCTTTTAAAGAAATAAAAATCATCTCATTTTAGCCCACATGAAATCTCTTTTTAGGAGAGATGATAAATCATCTCATGTTAGCCCAAAATGAAAGTTCTTTCTTGAGAGATGAAAAATCATCTAATTTTATTTAGCCCACAATTAACCTCTTTCTTTAGAGAGATCATAAATCATCTCATTTTAGCCCCAATGAAACATCTTTCTTAAAAAATAAAAAATCATCTCATTTTAGCCCACAATGAAACCTCTTTTTTAGAGAGATGATAAATCATCTCCTTTCACCCCACAATCATGAAACTTATTTTAGAAGTATAATATATCATCTCAATTTAGCCAACAATGCTCTTTTCTAGTGAGATGATAAATTCATTAAAAGGACAAATTCAAAAGGTGATCTTCATGCCATGAAATATGAAAATATGACGTTCACTCACAAAGAGGGAAATGTCAGAAGACATGAGAAGTGGCATGTACACCGTTCTTGCTTCAAACTACCATCGAATACAAACGCCATTTTATTCCACTTAATGGTTCAAGTCATTCAATCACAATATTATTGTTTTCATTTTATTTTAACAAAATTAGTGCTCATCTCTGAACAAGTTAATGATTTCTCATCAAAATTGGTCAAAAACCAGCCAGCTCTTTTACAATACACTATATGAGATCATGCCATGTCATTGGTCACACAAGTCGCTCTTATGTTTCAAACACCTCTTTGAGAGAGAGAGAGGGAGAGAGAGAGAGTAGCATCACGTAAAGTGTATATTTCAAGAAGCTTTTAATATTTAAGCTTCATTCCTAGTGTCAAATGTCCCTGGTGAAACACTAGTGAAACCAAGCCACAAAATATTTTTCAACATGAGGTTCTCAATATGAAAAGATTTGCCACATTTTCAATAGCCCGCGTCATTTCAATTTTTTAATTTCTTCCCTTTATTTTACAATCTCTAACTTATTAAATCAAGCACTTTTTCAGCTTTTAGTGTTCCAAACAGCAAACCAGTTTTTGATGTTTTGAATGCAGTTCCACATACATAACAGTATGCACACACACCAAAACAACCATTTTGTTATGCTAAAATATTCACAATTCAAATCATCGACCAAATAATTTAAGAATCCAAAACATTTATCAGACACAAATGATGGAAAGCTCAGAAAAACATCATTGCTTTCTATCTCATAGGAGAGCCTATAATGGATCTTTTTTTAGGGAGATGATAAATCATCTCATTTTAGCGTGTACAAGGAACCTATTTTTTAGAGAGGTCATCAATCATCTAAATTTAGCATACAATGAAACCTTTTTTTAGATAATAAATCATCATCTCATTTTAGCCCACAATAAAACTTCTTTTTTTAAGAGAAGATTAAGTCATCTCATTTAACCCACAATGAAACCTCTTCTTGACGGATGATAAATCATCTCATTTCAACCCATAATATAACCACAATAAGACCTCTTTTTTTCAAGAGATGATAAATCATCTCACTTTAGCCCACAACAATGTAGCCTCTTTTTTTAGAGATGATAGATCAACTCATTTTAGCCCACAATCAAACCTCATTTTAGAGAGATGATAAATCATCTCATTTTTTAGCCCACAACAATGTGGCCTCTTTAATTAAGAGATGATAAATCATCTCACCTTAACCCACCGCAATGTAGCCTTCTTTTTCAAAGAGATGATAAATCCTCTCATTTTAGCGACGAGCCACAACAATGTAACCTCTTTTTTAGAGAGATGACAAATCATATCACATTTTAGCCCACAACGAAACCTCTTCTTTTAGAGAGAAAATATCATCTTAGCCCACAATGAAACTTCGTCTTTTAGAGAGATAATAATCATCTCATTTTAGCCCACAATGAAACCTCTTTTTGTGAAGAGATAAAAAAAAAATCTTCTTTTAGCCTAAACATTTTTTTCTAGAGATATGATATGTCATCTTATTTTAGCCCATAATGAAAGTTCTTTCTTGAGAGAGATAAAAAAAAATCATCTCATTTTAAGCCCACAATGAAACCTCTTTCTTTAGAGAGATGAAAATCATCTCATATTAGGCACAACGAAACCTCTTTCTTTAGAGAGATGAAAATCATCTCACTTTAGCCCACAATGAAATCTCTTTCTTAGAGAGATGATAAGTCATCTCATTGCAACCCACAATAATGAAACTTATTTTAGAAAGATAATAAATCATCTCAATTTAGCCAACAATTAAACCTTTTTTTTAGTGAGATGATAAATCATCTCATTTTAGCCCACAATGAAACTCAAACAATAAATTTGTTCCCTCCTCCTTTACCCGGGCTTGGGACCGGCATTGTTAATTAATTAATTAATTAATTAATTAACAAAGGCGGAGTTAAACAAATAAGAAAGAAAATTTTGCTCTTGAAATTAGAACGCAAATGCATCTCACCAAACGAAACCCTAGATTCAAGAAATCAAACACCAGATGCAATAATCTCAGTTTAAACTAAAATAAAACCGAAAAATCAATCATATATTTTCTATTAATCAAACAGTACTAGAGAAATACCTCAGAAATAATCTCTTTGTAATTCTCCACTTTTTCAGGGCATAAATCAAGATAATTCATGCACAAATAACCTAATTTTAATCTCTCGTAATTAAATTTCTCATAAATAAGTTAATTCCAATCCCTCATCAATAGTTTGATTTCAATCACAGACCATGTAATTCAAGCCTTTTGATTCTCTGATTTTCTTTAATTATTCGTTGCTTTCTGTAAATTAATGGCAAGTTTCAAATTCGGAACTTGAAAAATAAACAGGATTAAATTACAAATAAATACAGAAAACAATACCTTAAGCTTGTTTTCCTCCATTATCCGTGCCTAATCCACCAAATTAAATCAACAGATTAGCAACTGCAATTACATAAAAAGTACCGATCTAACTCAGATAAATTGAAATCCCATGAACAGATCGTAAATCAAAACCAGATCTGAAAGAACGAGAAAATACATAAACAAAATCGGCAAGTAAAATGGAAAAAGAAAAACTTATTGTTTCTCATTCGTGATTAACGAAATGAAACCCTAAATCTACATTAGACGAAGCAAAATAAACCCACTTAATCTGAAATACCATGAACGACAGATCATAAACAAAAAACGAGGTCGAAAGAAAGAGAAAAGACGTAATCCAAATCAGAAAGTTAAAAAAAAAAAAAAAATAGCAACAAATATGAGAAATTTCATATACACCCGTCTGAAAAACTCAAAATACGAACAAATTATGATCTGAAAAATATAAGCAAACTTCTTACGATACTACGAAAGAGGAGATAGATAACCTTTTCCCAAAACAGCCTTCCTCTCGATTAAACGCAAGCCCTCGAAAGCCCATATCTAGGGTTGCTGGTTCGTGAGAAAGAGAAACACATGACCGTGCTGCGTAATAGCCTGCCACTCGGCGAAATGAGTGACCTCTACTACGGCAGCCATGGCCGGCCTGGCCTGCAGGAGCACTCTCCAAGAGATCTAGGGTTTCGGCTTCGAGATAATAAAGAAAGGGGAAATGGAAGTCGAAAGGATGCGGAAATGGAGCTGATAACTTTTTGATATTACGGGCATGTTTGATTTGTGTTTGATTTGGTGTGTTTCAAGGGATCGTAAAGTGAAACGCCATAAAATTCTTTGTTTGATTTATATCAAATGAAAATGAAGTATATTGGTATAGTTTTGAAGTATTTTGTAATAAATCATAAAATATGGGATAACGCTTAACTTAAAATTCAGTATCTCTCTGGTTCAAATTTAATTATTTTTTAAGTATCAATTATTAAATAAATTAATTAAAAATATCAAATTAAAAATATTAAATAAATTAATAAAAAAATATTAAATAAATTAAATGAAAATTAATATTAAACAAATTCAAAAACAAAAAATAATACAATTTAAAATAAATTTAAAAATATTAATAAATTAAATAAATAAAATAAAATATTAATTAAATTTAATATTAAATAATTTAATATAAAAACATTAAATTAAAATAAAATAAAGGGAAATTCTTCAAAAACCCCCTAACTTTTCTGCTATTTATCAAAAACCCCCTAACTTTTCAATATTCTTCAAAAACCCCCTATAAAGTGAATTCAATTTTTTTTTTGGCCCCTATGGTGTTAACCTCAACTTTTCCATCCAATTTTGATTTGTAAAAGACTAAAATACCCCTCATATATTTATTTTTATATTTTATTATATTCAATAAAATAATAAATAAATATATTATTTTTTAATATAATATTTTACGATGTTAATTTTACGATATTTTATGATATGTTAGTTTTTATTTTATGGTGTTATATTACAATTTTTTTTATTATCCTATATTTAAATTATAATTTTATATTTCGTAAAATATTATTTTCGTCACTACTATTTATTGTGATTTTGTCTATATTGTAGTCATTAATTTAAATTTAGTGTAAAATATAAATTTATTTTTTATTTATTTAATGCAATAAAATATGACATGAAAATAAATATATGAGGGGTATTTTAGTCTTTTACAAATCAAAATTGGATGGAAAAGTTGAATTTAACACCATAGGGGGCTAAAAAAAAATTGAATTCACTTTATAGGGGGTTTTTGAAGAACAATGAAAAGTTAGGGGGTTTTTGATAAATAGCAGAAAAGGTAGGGGGTTTTTGAAGAATTTCCCTAAAATAAATTATATAAAATTAAATAAAATTAAATATTAATTAAATTAAATATTAAATAATTTAACATAAAAACCATTAAATTAAAATAAAATAATTTATATAAAATAAAATATTAATTAAATTAAATATTAAATAATTTAACATAAAAACATTAAATTAAAATAAAATAAATTATATAAAATTAAATATTAATTAAATTAAATATTAAATAATTTAACATAAAAACATTAAATTAAAATAAAATAAATTATATTAAATAAAATATTAAATAATTTAACATAAAAAACATTAAATTAAAATAAAATAAACTATATAAAATTAAATATTAAATAAATTAAATATTAAATAATTTAACATAAAAAATATTAAATTAAAATAAAATAAATTATATAAAATAAAATATTAATTAAATAAAATATTAAATAATTTAACATAAAAAATTAAATTAAAATAAAATAAATTATATAAAATAAAATATTAATTAAATGAAATATTAATTAAATAAAATATTAAATAATTTAACATAAAAAAAATTAAATTAAAATAAAATAAATTATATAAAATAAAATATTAATTAATAAAATATTGCCTTAAAATAAAAAATATTTAAAATATTTAACTGCACAAAATAATTTTGAAAAATTAGTACACTATTTTATGTATATACTCTACAATTATCAAACAATTAGCTTGAATCAAAATTAAAATCCCGGATTTATATCAAAAATCAAACAATGGATTCTTTCTTTACATTATTTAAAATACACCAAATCAAATAACTAACATATATTCTCAAAATCATGTATAATCATGATGATGTATTTGAAATATATATCAAACTTAAAATACCTCAAATCAAACATGCCCCTGCATAGAACCGGTCGGTCCCTTGTAATAATCTTATGCGTGATGGTCCACTGTGAACAACAATCACATGTTTTGTATTAAAAGACTAAATTACCCCTTGATTTTGAAATTCTGATGGGTTGGATAATTAGGTGCATATGGGCAGTTTTGGGTTTTGGCCCATTTTGGTAAACATTATTTGTCACTAACGAAACAACTATCTTTATATTTTTTCTCCTAAATCTAAAACAAGGGATAAATACATCTCTAGCTAATGCATTTTAACTTGACAGCAACTTAATGCATACACTATTAATTTTCACATTATGTTATGTACTTCATAGAATCTGCATTGTTAATCTCTGCATTAACGAAATAAAGAGAAATTATTTCCAAAATTTCATCTTCCGACTGCAAATATCATTATGTCCAAAATTTCATCTTCTTAAACAACAATTCGATACTCTAAATATCCAAGCGTTTTCTATTACTTAAATATGTACATAAAAAGATCCATCTAAAAATCAAAACCTATATTTGTAGGGGAATGGATGCTTGAAGATAAATGCGCGAGACTAAATCTGGTCAACCGGTTTGACCCTAGTGTTTTTATTTAAATTCAAATTCATTCTTAATGAGTTGAAAGACTTATTAAACAATGATAAATATGTCTGTTGAGATTCAATCTTGAGACTTCTCCCTAAAGTTCAAAGATATCTAACAGCTTGAACTAGTATACTTTGACATTAATATATTTAACTCTTTTTCATTTTTTTTATGAATTTTAAGATTTTTTTCAGATTTTTTTCTATTTTTTTTTTCTGAATTGTAACAATTTTTTTTTATTTTTTTCTATCATATCATTTTTCTAAATTTTTTTGTTCAAATCAAGGCACATATCCGAAAAGTAACCCTTGGATTTTCAATCAAACGATTCAGAAGAAAGGCTAAGTGGATGATTCTGATAGAAGCAAAATTGAGTAGTATTTCATACTATCACACTATTATAAATTTATGGAAATGAATCTTTTAATATACTAGTATAATATTTGCGCTACGCTGCGAATATTTTAGTTGAATTTTTCATTTTTATAAAAAAAATGCATAAAAGTATAATGATACAAAATCTAAATAATATTTAAAATTAATTTATATATATATATAATAATAATATAATAATTGTATAAACTGAGTTGAAGATATTTTTTACTTCTGAATTTATGTTATATATTGATTTATTGTCTCGTTTAAAAAAATAATTTGTGTTTTAAAAGTTGAGTTTGAAAAATAGAATAATTTCGTAAAAAAAGATTAAGAGAAAGGCTAACAATATACTGAATAACCCTACAGATATAATAATTAATTCTTAATATTATATTATGTTTGTGTTGGTAGTTCTAAAATTAGTACATAATTACTATATTATTTTCTTAAATGTTCTTATATTATCATCTTTACACAACCTAAAGAGAGAAAAATGTAGAAAAAATAGGAAAAAAAATGATACTATGATTATATTTGAAGAAGAGAATAAACTATTTATGGGGGAAAATATGGTGATACATAAGAGATACAAATATGACTCATTTTCGAAAAATACTAATATTAATCTTTTCATTGTTGTTTTTATTGGTTTTATGTCCTACGCCTTTGTACCAGACCTAGTTGTATCTATTGTGTGAATCAAACTTTATATTTTTTTAGAGATATTTAATAAAGTGCGTATTGGTTATTTTATTCTTTTGATTTAAAATAAACCTTGAATATGCTATCCAGTTTGGTATCATCAGAATATGTGATTCTGATAGTAATACTACATAGTAGTATGAAAAAACGTATTATAAACCATCGCTGATCATTTATAGAATATTTGTGGAGACAAATATACTTGCGGAATCATATACAATATACTTATTTAAGTATGCAAGCTATAAATGTACATCAGTATGTTAGTTGATTGATGATCATGTTTTATTGATCATGAGTAAGTGTTACTAAATCATTAGCATAGATATATATTGGAGAACATATATTGGATTGACCCACCGGGAGAATACCACATGGTTTGTGTCATTGGTATGTCTCATCAATAGTATTGTTATCCTTAGACTTGAGATTATCTTGGTTTCTTACATATGGAATTATGTACATTAACATAATCTAATGTTACCTTTAACAGGGTAACCATAAGGGTCATGATTAGCTACATAATGAAACAAGCGGAGGAATGAGATAGATCAAGATAGGATTTGTTCCTCTCATAAATGAGAGAGATATCTTAAGACATCTTGATGAGTTTGATTGAAGAAAATGCACGGCCGTGCTTGAATGAATTAATAAGGAGTTATTAATGTCATTCATGGTTCGATCAAATTCGGGATCAAGAAACATTATCGTACTACATAAGATTGACACAATCCATGCCTTACGGTCGATATAAATATCGTGTAACAAAGGGATACAATACAAGAACAACACATAGGTTTGGATCGAATCATCGATATTTACTTAAATTGGTTAGATATGATGGCTTGCTAGAGTCCGCTCATGATTTATAATCAGTTGTGATTATTGCCAACATTAAGTAAACCTATAGGGTCACACACAAAGAACAACCGTTGAAATGTACACAGAAAATTATAACTTATGTGATAAGTTATATAAAAAGTTATATAGTTATTGCCACATATAAATCCTACATCTTATATGATACGATGTGTTACACAGGTGGTTACATAGTAACTAAATACATAGGATTAAAGAAGCAAAGACCCCTCTTTGAAAATGTGGACTATATATACCCAAAAGACTCTCAGATTTGACTCTATATCATTCATAATTCTCATTCCATTTTGTTAGACAAAAGAGAGAGAAAGAGAAAAGAGAGAAAATTCTGAATTTCTCTTTGGAATTTTCTGTGATTCAAAACGTGGAGAACGGAGACTAGAATATCCTTTCTTCATCCGTTTAAAGGGGTTGTTCCGTGTGGACACCGATAGAGGGCGAAATGATTCGTGGCGTCTTATTGATTCGGTTGAATTTGTGAAAGTTATTTTGGAGAATCGATTTGATTGAGAATCGAATCGGTTGTGAGTCGTTTCTGTTGGAGAAGTGATTGGAGGCGATTTTAAACGTACGGGTGTGTATGGGGAAAATCGGTAATTGTTACTGGCTTGTGCAAAAGGAGAAGAAAGGTTCTACCGCTTCAAGTTCGAGATCGGATCAATTCTCGATCCGATAGGTATGAACTTGAAGTTCTTGTTTTTTTTTCTTTGACTTAATCGTATTTAACTGATCTGTTTCTTTTGGTTTTCTTGAATTCTTGAATGTCTTGAATCTTGAATCCACTTCCGCTGCGTCAAGAACGCTCAAGAAATCCCAACAGTTTTTTTGTTGTCAAAATTATGTGCGGTATGTATACACTATATGTATAAACGATGATATAATACAAAATATTAACCAAACAAAACATATGATGTTGTGCCAATAATCACCATGTCTAAATTATCAAAGAATATCCACAACTTTGAGAAACCAATAATTTTGGTGGTTCTCAAGAAACCGGAGATAGAATAAACACAACAAACCAGTTATATGATAATGTATTGATTAAACCACAATTAAGTTATCACATAATATCAACCATTTTGAGAAATGAAAATACTAAGATTTAACAAAATTTCTTCAATGTACGACTAATAGAAAATGGTGATATGGCAAAATGAGATTAAGAAACGATGTTGAAAAAAAATATAGAGTGTTAATGAATTTATTATAATATAATTTAGAAGTCTGATGATATAAATTTGACTTTCTTAATATACATGATTTTACATAGTCTTCTCTTATATAATCTTTTTTATATTCTCATACATAATCCAACTTAAATTTTACAATCTAATTATTTTATTTTAATTTCTAAATATACAATATTTTACTTAGATTTGTCTTATATAATAAGTTTTCTCACAAGTTATTTGCTAATATTTGAGTAAAAAAAATTAAATCAGAATCATATCAATATGGAGTACAAAATGATAAGAAAATTCAAACGAAATTATATATGAATGTGTTAGTAAGAGAAATGCAACACTTGATTAATAATTACTAATTTTCTTAAGAATACTAGAAAATTATTCTATTATTTGAGTATAAAAATTAACATACAATTAAAATATTCGCAGTATAGCACGAATATTATCTTATTTATATTATATTATAAGTTACAACTTACTAGTGAACCAACAAAAAGAATGACTTAACAAACAAAAGAAGACATGACTTTTGTGTGTCAAAAAAAAAAAATTGTTTGAGGACATAAATTGTGTGTTATGGTCACGCAAGAAAGACATGATTTTTCTTTCTTGCATTATTATAAATGGTTATTAAAACTATTTTTATAGAAGTACAATGCATGATAGTTTTGTTGGAAAAGAAAAACAAGACTGTTTTTGTATGATATTGAAGGAATCAAAAGTGAAGAAAATTGAAATAAGAAATCTGATTTAAAAAAATGATAGATGGAGAGTTACACGAAATTTTCATGCCCAATTTTAAGATTCAAAGATAGTAAACATTGAGTATTTTCATATTATTTTTACTAGTATTAATATTAATATACTCTATGAATCAATCTATGGAAATATTTGAACGTGTGACCTCCAACGATGAATTTTATAACGATCATGATATTCAGCAACCCCAATCGCAATCCCAATTGACTGAACCTCTGGCGAAACAGGATTTCTGCGACACAAGAATGAACACGTAAAATTAGCAGTTATTGTGAATTTCGGAATTCCTACTAAAAATTGAGTTGCTTCAACTTTATATTGTATCGAATAGTTGAAATTTCTTATTGTTTCCTATTAAAAAAATATTTCGAAGGGTGGTTTAATTTGAATGGTAGAAATTTCACTGTTTGTTTTGTTGGTCTTAAAAAAGAAAATATTGTAAGTAATTTTTACCCATCTCCCATCACCATTCACCCAATTTCAAGTTTTTATTATGATCTTTTTTCTTGAAGCTTGAATTTCAGAATTGCCCATTCTTCCTTCAACCCCGAAAAAGATTCTAACTTCCCACAACAGGAGATAGATAGAAAGAAGAATAAAAACATAAAATTAAAACTAAGTAGAGACATAAATACAAACAGTAAAGGCATTGGTAACGAGTAAATAGTAGAGGCAGACAAACAAAGGAACTAAGGCATGAGGTCTCACAAACTAAGGCACATATCCGAAAAATAGCCCTTGGATTTTCAATCCAACGATTCAGAAAAAGGGCTATGCGGATGATTCTGGTGGAAGATTATAAATTTAAGGAAATGAATCTTTTATTATACTAGTATAATATTTGCGCGACATTGCGAATATTTTAATTGTATTTTTCATTTTTATAAAAAATGCATAAAAATAGAATGATACAAAATCTAAATAAGATTTAAAATTGATTTATATATATATATATATATATATATATATATATATATATATATATATATAAATAATATAATTATTGTATACAGGGCCGGCCACAGGTATTTTGGGCCCCTAGACCAACTGGGAAATGAGTAATCTTATTCAATAATTAAGGACTTAATTTTATTTATTGGGCTACACGGAATGAATATGCAATGATTTAAAATTGAATTTACTTAATTTTAATCTTTCATGGGTCTTTAGTTGATTTATTGCTCTAATTTATATTGGGCTAATTAAAAAATTAATGTTATTATTACCATTAAATACAAGAAAGTAAGCCCCTTTAAAATTCTAGACCCTAAACCATAGTTTTTTTTTTCTATATTGGGGCCGGCCCTGATTGTATAAATTGAGTTGAAGATATTTTTTTACTTCTGAATTTATATTACATATTGATTTATTGTCATTCGTTTAAAAAAATAATTTGTGTTTTAAAAGTTGAGTTTGAAAAATAAAAGAATTCATAGAATAATTTCGTAAAAAAAAGATTAAGAGTAAGGCTAACAATCTACTGAATGACCTTACCGATATAATAATTGATTCTTGATATTATATTATGTTTGTGTGGGTAGTTCTAAAATTAGTACATAATTACTTTATTTATTTTCTTAAATGTTCTTATATTATCATCTTTACACAACATAAAGAGAGAAAAATGTAGAAAAATAAGAAAAATAAATGATACTACGATTATATTTGAAGAAGAGAATAAACTATTTATGGGGGAAAATATGGTGATACATAAGAGATACAAATACGACTCATTTTCGAAAAATACTAATATTAATCTTTTCATTGTTGTTTTTTGTTGTCAAAATTATGTGCGGTATGTATACACTATATGTATAAAAGTACCAAATTTTTTTTATGTAGCAACTCCACAAAATGATGATATAACACAAAATATTAATCAAACAAATTATATGATGTTGTGCCAATAATCATGTCTAAATTATCATAGAATATCAAGAACTTTGAGAAACCAGTAAATTTGGCGGTTCTCAAGAATCTGGAGATAGAATAAACACATCAAACCAGTTATATGATAATGTATTGATTAAACCACAATTAAGTTAACACATAATATCAATCATTTTGAGAAATGAAAATACTAAGATTTAACAAAATTTCTTCAATGTTCGATGATAGAAAATGGTGATGTTGCAAAATGAGATTAAAAAATGATGTTAAAAAAATATAGTGTGTTAATCAATTTATTATAATATAATTTAGAAGTCTAATGATATAAATTTGATTTTCTTAATATATATGATTTTAAATAATCTTCTCTTATATAATCTTTTTTATATTCTCATACATAATCCAACTTATATTTTACAATCTAATTATGTTATTTTAATTTCTAAATATACAATATTTTACTTAGATTTTGTCTTGTATAATAAGTTTTTTCACAAGTTATTTGCACATACTTGAGTAAAAAAAATTACATCAGAATCATATGAATATGGAGTTCAAAATGATGAGAAAATTCAAACAAAATTATATATGAATGTGTTAGTATGAGAAATGCAACACTTGATTAATAATTACTAATTTTCTTAGGAATACTAGAAAATTATTCTATTATTTGAGTATAAAAATTAACATACAATTAAAATATTCGCAACATAGCGCGAATATTATTCTAGTTATGTTATATTATAAGTTACTACTAACTAGTGTTAAACCAACAAAAAAAAAATGACCTAACAAACAAAAGAAGACATGACTTGTGTGTCTCAAAATAAATAAAAAACTGTTTGAGGACATAAATTGTGTGTCCTGGTCACGCAAGAAAGACATAATTTTTCTTTGCTTCATTATAAATGGTGATTAAAACTAGTTTTCCTAGAAGTACAATGCATGATATTGAAGGAATCAAAAGTGAAGAAAATTGAAATGAGAATTCTGATTTAAACAAATGATAGATGGAAAGTTACACGAAATTTTCATGCCCAATTTTGAGATTCAAAGATAGTAAACATTGAGCGGATTTCATATTATTTTTGCTAGTATTAATATTAATATACTCTATGAATCAATCTATGGACATATTTGAACGTGTGACCTCCAACGATGGATTCTATAACGACCATGATATTCAGCAACCCCAATTGACTGAACCTCTGGTGAAACAGGATTTCTGCGACAAAAGAATGAACACGTAAAATTAGCACTTATTTTGAATTTTGAACTTCCTACTAAAAATGGAGTTGCTTCAACTTTTTTTTTTATAGAATTGTTGAAATTTCTTATTGTTTCCTATTAAAAATTTATTTCGAATGGTGGTTTAATTCGAATGGTAAAGATTTCACTGTTTGTTTTGTTGGTCCTAAAATAGAAAATATTGTAAGTAATTTTTACCCATCTCCCATCGCCATTCACCCAATTTCAAGTTTTTATTATGATCTTTTTTCTTCAAACTTGAATTTCAGAATTGCCCATTCTTCCTTCAACCCCGAAAAAGATTCTAACTTCTCACAACACGAGATAGAGAGAAAGAGGAATAAAAACACAAAATGAAAACCAAGTAGAGACATAGAAACAAAGAGTAATGGCATTGGTAATGAGTAAATAGTAGAGGCATAGAAACAAAGAAGGAACTAAGGCATGATATTTCACAAACTAAGGCACATATCCGAAAAGTAGCCCTTGGATTTTTCAATACAATGATTCAGAAAAAAAAGGCGACGTGGATGATTCTGGTGGAAGCAAAATGTTTAGTATTTGATACTATTATAAATTTAAGGAAATGAATCTTTTATTATACTAGTATAATATTCACGCTACATTGTGAATATTTTAATTGTATTTTTCATTTTTATAAAAAAATGCTTAAAAATATAATGATACAAAATCTAAATAAGATTTAAAATTGTTTTTTGTATATAAATAATTTAATAATTGTATAAATTGAGTTGAAGATATTTTTTACTTTTGAATTTATGTTGTATATTGATTTATTGTCATTCGTTTACAAAAAATAATTTGCGTTTTAAAAGTTGAGATTGAAAAATAAAAGAATTTATATAATAATTTCGTAAAAAAAGATTAAGAGAAAGATTAACAATCTATTGAATAACCCTACCAATATAATAATTGATTCTTGATATTATATTATGTTTGTGTTCATTGTTCCAAAATTAATACATAATTACTTCATTTATTTTCTTAAATTTTTTATATTATCATTTTTACACAACATATGAGAGAAAAATGTAGAAATAATAGGGAAACAAAATTAATGGTACTAAGATTATGTTTGAAGAAGAGAATAAACTATTTAGGGAGGAAAATATGGTGGTACATAAGAGATACAAATATGACTCATTTTTGTAAAAATATTAATATTAATCTTTTGATTGTTGTTTTTTTGTGGTCAAAATTATGTGCGATGTGTATACACTATATGTATAAACGTACCAAATTTTTGTAATGTAGCAATTTCACAAAATGATGATATAACTCTAAATATTAATCAAACAAATCATATGATGTTGTGCCAATAATCATGTCTAAATTATCATAAAATATCAACAACTTTGAGAAATCAATAATTTTGGTGGTTCTCAAGAAACCGGAGATAGAATACACACATCAAACCAATTATATGATTATATATTGATTAAAACCACAATTAAGTTATCACATAATATCAATCATTTTGAGAAATGAAAATACTAAGATTTAACAAAATTTCTTGAATGTTCGACTTATAGAAAATGGTGATGTGGCAAAATGAGATTAAAAAATGATGTTAAAAAAATATAGTGTGTTAATCAATTTATTATAATATAATTTAGAAGTCTAATGATATAAATTTGATTTTCTTAATATACATGATTTTATATAGTCTTCTCTTATATAATCTTTTTTTATATTTTCATATATTATCCATCTTATATTTTACAATATAATTATGTTATTTTAATTTCTAAATATACAATATTGTACTTAGATTTGTCTTTTATAATAAGTTTGTTTCACAAGATATTTTCACATAGTTGAGTAAAAAAAATTAAATCAAAATCATATCAATATGGAGTTCAAAATGATGAGAAAATTCAAATAAAATTATACATGAATGTGTTGTTCTCAGTTTGATGATATTTAGAACTATTCCGTAATTATTAATCTTGTTTGAGTTTCGTGTATAAGATCAGGAAGTTTGATCAAGTTCAAGTCGACGCGCAAAAGTTTATCTCGATCGGATTAGAAGTTGTCGAAGACGACACACGTTTCTTCTTTGCGTTTCAAGCTTTCAAGACTTGTTCGTGACGCTCAAGAGTTGGAGTTCTCCGTGTGTTTTGTGTTGGTTTTGTGTGTGAATTTGAGTAATTAACTTAAACCCTAAAGAGAGAAGTCAATTTTTCAGAATTATTGACTCATCCATTTGAACTGATCTTTCATCCGTTTGAACGGATGGGATGATTAATTTGACAGATTTCCAGCAGCCTCATCCGTTCGAACTGAGCCATCATCCGTTCGAACTGATGACAAATTTTTTAGCCGTTTGAATTTCAAATCCTTGTTGATTTCTTGTCTTGTTTGTGCAGAGTCCGTTCGAACGGACCAGCGCAGTTTCCTTTCCTGTTTGCTGTCTCCTTCCATCTTTAAAAGGAGCAGCCTCCATTTCTGAAATCCAGACGCAAAAATCAATTCAAAAGTTATATTCATTATATGAAAAATTCTCTCACTTATCTATTTTATTATTCAATATTTGTGAGCAATATTAAGAGAGAAAAGAGAGATCTAGTTTGTTTGTTTGATTGAAAGAGATCGGTTGTTGTTTTGATTCAATGAATCGCTACGAGTTTGTAAAGCGATCGTCGACTCGAGTTTTGTAAAAAAAACGCTATTCGGATTAGTGAGACAAGGATCCGAAGAGGCATACCCGGAGAGTAGGCACTCGTAAACATGACAGGGGTCACTAGCGAGAACGGGCTGTTACAGCTTATGCAACCGACTCGTCGAACTTCGTCAACAAGTTTGGTGTTTAGCACTTTCGTTCTTTTCTATTTACTTTATCTTTTTTTTTTATTTACTTTTAATTAATTCAACCATCCAATCTAAAAAGTATAAAAACCTAAAAAATGTAAAACCCTAAAAAGTATAAAAACCACATTTCCGCATGAAATTGGTCTATTCACCCCCCTTTAGGCCGCAATTAATCAACATGTATGAGTAAGAAAAATATAACACTTGATTAATAATTACTAATTTTCTCACGAATAATCGAAAACTATTCTATTATTTGAGTATAAAAATTAACATACAATTGAAATATTCGCTGTGTAGCGCAAATATTATCCTAGTTATGTTATAGTATAAGTTACTAGCGTTTAACCAACAACAAGATGACTTAACAAACAAAAGAAGACATGACTTGTGTGTCAAAATAAAAAAAAATATTTGAGGACATAAATTGTGTGTGATATGATCATGCGAGAAAGACATAATTTTTCTTTGTTGCATTATAAATGGTGATTAAAACTATTTTTGTTTTTACTGTTTATATATATAATGTTTAAAAAAATGAATTATATATATTGTTAGTAAGCTATATATAATATTGTCGTGATTTCGGCATGCTACAGTCGTCATGACATATCAGTCCCCGAACATTTATTCCATACTTTTACTTTTTGAAATGAGTAAAGGGCTTTAATATTAATATTTAATACTACAAAAAGCAGGGGTACCTCCGCAAACATCCTCCTATTAAAAAGGAAATAAAGTCTAGACCCCACATGTCAGTGAAACCTCCGGTTCACCCCAAAAAACCCAACCCACACCGCCCCTTCTTCTCTCTCTCAACTCTTTCCCCTACTCCAAGCAAACAAACACAGAAAAAAAAAACCTCTCATCTCTCATCTCTCTTTCTCTCTTTCCTTGTTCCATCTTCTCGCTGAAATCAAGACACGAAGAAGAACATGGCGGCGGCGGCGGTGAGCTCGGCCAGCGGGTTGCTGGCCATGTTGACGGAGGAGGAGGCGGAGCTGAAGCTTCACGCGCTCGTCAACCTCAATTCCCTCGTTCCCCTCTTTTGGCCCGAGATCTCCACCTCTGTTCCCACAATGTAAGCTCCTGCTATCCAGCCCTAACCCTAGTTTTCTTTTGTTGTGTTGGTTTTGTACTGATCTGGGGTTTTGAATATGAAAGAGAAAGTAAAGATCGCACTTTTAAGGAAGAAAGTGGGGAGTTTTTGTTAGAACAGCTAATATGTGTAGAAGACTCAATGAGAAGATAGTTAGAATCTGAGTTTCGTGCACATGTTCTAACTCAAACCCTAACACTGGACTCTAATCCTAACTAACCTGAGTTTTTTTACTAGAATAATTCTGTAAATATTAATCTTTTTACCCCCCTAATTGTTTTGAAGATATTAAACCGGCCGATTCTCTTGTTTCATGAAGTATGTTTTGGTTGAATTCACGATCAAGTTAAACACAAAGGAACTTCAGAATTATTATTTTTTAACAATTTTAGTTAATTTCCATATTTTTTTTATTAATATTATTCAGATTTTACAGTGAAAGTCTATATGAGGATGAAGAGTTCGACCAGAGGCAACTCGCTGCATTAGTTGCTTCTAAGGTAATCAAACATATTGAAAGTTTGAAATAGATCAGCTTTTTTATTTTTAATTTTACATGTAATTAATTATCCTTTTAATTTTAATCAGGTATTTTACTATTTGGGAGAGCTGACCGACTCTCTATCGTACGCACTTGGTGCGGGCTCGCTTTTTGACGTTTCAGAAGATTCTGACTATGCTCATACCCTTTTAGGTATTTTATTATTTATTTTCATTATTATATATTAATTTTTTTCAAATATTGTGTATTTATTTTAATCGAGTTTTATTCATTTTTGTATTTGGTTTTTACAGCTAAAGCTTTGGATGAATATGCGAGTTTCAAGTCAAAGCCAGCTAAGCAAAATGATGAAGAGACAAAAATGGATCCAAGACTGGAAGCAATTGTCGAAAGAATGCTTGACAAGTACAGTTTTTATAAAATTTATTTGTTTTTATTTTATCATACTATAATATTTTACTTTTTATTTATTCATTTTTATTTTTTATCATACTATAATATTTTGTTGAAATAATGCTTGGCAAGTAAAATTTAATATTTTGTTGAAAGAATGAAATACACGTAATATTCTGTTTAAAGAATGCTTGATGAGTACAAATTTAATTAAATTTATTTGTTTTATTATCAAACTAATATATTTTTATTTTTTTTAATATTTTAGGTGTATTTCTGACGGAAAATACCAACAAGCAATGGGAATGGCTGTTGAATGTAGAAGACTTGACAAACTTGAAGAAGCAATAACAAATTGCGATAATTTGAACGCTGCTCTTTCTTACTGCATTAATCTCTCTCATCAGTTCGTTAATCACAGAGAGTACCGCTGCGAGGTAAACAATATTATTTATTTTCAGGGAAATTTGCAAAAAAGCCCCTGCATTATGATTAAATTGCAAAAATGTCCTACCTTAATGGAATTCCAAAATAGCCCCTCCATTATTAAAAAATGGAACAATATAGATTTTCTTACAATTTTCAATAACGCAGGGGTTTTTTTTGCAAATTTATTTGACAATTCATCACTTTTATATAATTCAGTAATATTTATTTTACATTTTTATTTATTTATTTTTTGATTTTAGGTATTGCGGTGCCTTGTGAAGATCTATCAGCAGTTACCAAATCCCGATTATGTGAGCATTTGTCAGTGCCTCATGTTCTTAAACGATCCTGAAACGGTTTCAAGTATTCTGAAAAAACTTCTTTCTGGCTCTCAGGTAATTTAAATAAAATAAATAAATAATAAAACAAGGGAAATTCGCAAAAAAGGCCCTGCATTATCCTTGTCTTGCAAAAAAAGCCCCTTGCAAGAAAAGAAATCCCTTATGAATGGAATTTTTTTTTTGCAATTTTCAATAACATAAGGACTTTTATGCAATTTAACCATAATACATGGACTTTGTTACAAATTTCCCATACAACAAATATCCTCTATCTATTCTAAAATTTCACATTTTTCACTTAACTTCAATTTAACAACATTTTTGTAACAGGATGATGCTCTGCTGGCGTACCAAATTGCGTTCGATCTAGTGGAGAACGAAAACCAGGCGTTTTTACTCTCCGTTAAAAACCTCCTGAACCCAAATCCTGTAAGTCTAAATCCGGCACCAGCAAATCCCATAACTGAAAATCCGGCTCCGAATGAAGATGCTCAGATGGGAGACGAAACGGAACCGCTATTAGCGGCTCCAACTGAATCTGCTGCTGAGCTGGACCCACAAGAGGTTTTACAGGCTGAAAGGTTTAATAAAATCAAGGGGATTTTGTCTGGCGAGACTTCCATACAATTAACCCTGCAATTCCTCTACAGCCACAACAGGTAACTTTCATATTTATCCCCGTAAAAAATGCAAATATCAAATTTATCCTTCCAAATACCAACATACCCTTTCTCCTTTCCCTGTCTTTCTACTTCCGATTTGTTTTTTATATTTTGGGTTCTGGAAGGGCAAATTTGTTATTTTGAAGTTTTAGATGGGTAAATGGAAAACTTCCTCCTTTTTTGAATCCTTCTTAGTTGCAACAAAATTTAATTTACTGATATTTATTTTTGTCCTTCAAACAGGTCGGATCTTTTGATACTAAAAACGATAAAACAATCGGTAGAAATGAGAAACAGCGTTTGTCACAGCGCAACGATTTGCGCCAACGCGCTCATGCATGCCGGCACCACAGTTGATACTTTCCTCAGAGAAAATCTGGTGTGATTAATTAACTCAATAATTATCTTTAAATTAACGGATAAAAACAAGGGAAATAAAAATATTTTATAAAAAAATAGACAAATATAAAAATATTTTGTGACTTAACATGTCAGAATATTATTTCACTGTATAGGAACTAAAAATAGGAATCAAAAAATAGTTTTTTTTAAAATATTCAGAAAAGCTAGGAATTTTTTGAAAAACTTCTCTAAAAACAGTGTAACAAACCATAATCTATTTCCCACCTCTTCTATTCAGGAGTACCTTAGACAAATTGGGCCCGAAAAAATAAATTGGATGAAGTAAGTTAACTCTAGTAGGGTGTCAAAAAGAATCCATTTCACTTTACATGGACAAAAAAAGACGAATCTGAAACCACAAGTCTTATTTAACCATCCAAAAAATCTAGCCCTTTTTCAAAATCTTCCCAAAACAAACAAACACTAGCAAGTAACAATCAACAATCATCTACTTCACCATTCATCAATTGCCGAACCACCCCACAAATTAACAAACCATCATCCCATTACCAAACAATAACACTTCCATTCTTCCTATTTTCCAGGAGTGGCTGAGCAGGGCGACGAACTGGGCGAAGTTCAGCGCGACGGCCGGTCTTGGCGTGATCCACCGCGGCCACCTGCGGCAGGGCCGGTCGCTGATGGCGCCGTACCTCCCGCAGAGCGGCGCCGTCGGCGGCGGCAGCCCCTACTCCGAAGGTGGCGCGCTCTACGCTCTCGGCTTGATTCATGCAAATCACGGCGAGGACATCAAGGGGTTCTTGAGGGAGTCTCTCAGGAACACTCAGGCCGAGGTAATGTTAGTTTGGGAGTTTTGGAAAAGTATTGTGTTTTTGTAGAGAAGTACTTGCTCTTTGAAAGGTTCAAAGAAACTCTACTTTTGAGTTTTGAGTTTTAGCTTTCGGTTTTAAGGGAAAATTCTGATGTATGGTAGTTAAAGAACTCCTAACTTTTAACTCTCGGATTAAAAAGAACACGAGTCGTTTTGAAGTAATATATGTGGAATATATAAGTAATATGTAAACACATTTTGCGGATACGCGAGACAAGTAATTAATTATTTATCTATTATATTATTATTATTATTATTAATTATTTATCTATTATATTATTATTATTATTATTATTATTATTATTGTTGTTGTTGTTGTTGTTGTTTCAAAATGAGTAATGGTTTTCTTGAAAATAGAAAGTTAATCTTACGGGATTATTTGAACATCACAAAAGTTAAGAATTTTCTCGAAAAATATGAAGTTAAAGTACAAAGTTCTTTATCTATTACGAAAAACTAGTAGTTTTTATATAATAATGAGAAAGTACTAGTTTTATTATAATCACTTGCTTTACTTCAAACTAATTCGACCGATTTCTACCAAACAGGTGATTCAGCATGGAGCGTGTCTGGGACTCGGTCTGGCGGCATTAGGCACGGCTGACGAGGAAATCTACGACGACATAAAAAATGTGCTGTACACGGATTCGGCCGTGGCTGGCGAAGCCGCCGGTATCGGCATGGGCCTGCTCATGGTCGGCACCGCCAGCGAGAAGGCCCGCGAGATGCTCGCTTACGCTCACGACACTCAGCACGAGAAAATCATCAGGTGAGTTTTAACAGTTTTGCTTTTCGTTTTTGATGAATTGTGATGGAATTGTTAGTGGGAATTGAAAAGTTTGAACTTGTCGTTTAAAATAAACTGATTTTACATGTAACTTTTCATTTTTAAAAATCATGAATTTTGGTAATATTAAAAAAATACTCTTATTTTAGTTTTTTTATTATATAGATAGTAGACGAATAATGCTATTTGTTCTAAATTTTAAAATTTATAATGTTTTGAAATTTCGTTCAATTTTTGTAAAAGATTTCCAAAAGGAAAACAACTTATATTTTATTTTGGAAAATTTCCTTCTTTTCAGGGGTTTATCGCTGGGAATCGCCCTGACGGTATACGGCCGTGAAGAAGAGGCCGACACGCTGATCGAGCAAATGACTAGAGACCAAGACCCTATTTTACGATATGGAGGCATGTACGCGTTGGCCCTGGCCTACAGAGGGACCGCTAACAACAAGGCGATTCACCAGCTGCTTCACTTCGCGGTGTCTGATGTCAGCGATGATGTCCGCAGGACGGCTGTGCTGGCTCTTGGATTTGTGCTTTACTCCGAACCCGAACAGGTTACGACGAATTTTAATTTTGTAATTTTTAGGGGTAATTTCAAAATATCGTGAATGCCCCTACAAAATGAGGAATATCATGGATGCACCCATACAAAACATAGGAAACGTGCACCCATACAAAACATAAAACATATCATTTATACCCCTCCTTACTATATTTGACTCAAAAGTATCCTTAAATTATCCTTGCTTGATTATCTTATATTTTTATGATAATTAGTAAGAGAGGGTAATTTAGTCTTTTTTTTGAATAATTCGAACAGGAATGGTAATGATTATATTTCTTATGTTTTGTAGGGGTATCTATGATATTTGACATTTTGTACATGTGAAATTCCACCTTATTGTTATTTTCAAAAAATGCCGTCTTTTTAACTTTTAAATTAAAAAAACCCTGATTTTGGATTTTCCAAATAAAAATAGTAACTTTTCATTTTTGAAAAGTTGCTAGCTTTTTGAAACTTTCCAAATAACCCCAAAAGTATGGGATTTTGTTTGAATATTCCAAAAGTTAGACTTTCATTATTTCAAAAGTAGATTTTTTTTAACATTCCATAAGTTAGTGCTTTTTTTATAGATATGAGAACATAAAGGAGTGTCTTTAATAAACATGAGAAACCTTAACTATAAGGTTTCTGTTTAATCTTTCCCATAACATACCATCTCCTATCATTCTCCAACCCCTCATTTACCTAACTTCATTCATTCATTTCTTTCCAATTCAGACTCCGAGAATCGTCTCCTTACTCTCCGAATCATACAACCCGCACGTGCGGTACGGCGCCGCGATGGCGGTGGGAATTTCCTGCGCGGGCACGGGGCTGAGCGAGGCTATTTCCCTTCTCGAGCCGCTGACGTCGGACGTGGTGGATTTCGTCAGGCAAGGCGCTTTGATTGCTATGGCCATGGTCATGATCCAGACCAACGAGTCTTGCGACTCTCGCGTCGGTACTTTCAGGTAATTATTAGATTGGCTGGGTTGATTTCTTGGTTGTTTTTTCTTTGTGAGTGTCAAGTTTACCCTTTGAACATTGCAAAATATCAAATTTATCCTTATAAAATATCGAAATATCGAAGTTATCCTTCAGAACTGCTGCATATATCAAATTAATTTGTTGAGTCATAATATCAAATTTACTCTTTTGAAAAAACAAATAGATTCGGTTTTATATTCTTCTGAAATTTAGATGGATAAACTTGATTTATTTCAAGTTTTCAAGGGTAAATTTTGTATATACTTTTAAAAAATTGAATTCAAATTATCACATTCCTCGGAGAGCAAATTTTTTACTTCTGCTTTTGTAAGGGTCAAAAACAAAATGTGTTAATTCTTAGTCAAGGCTTGCACATGTGTACTAGTGAACCAACTCACAACACCCCTCAAATATCCCTTCATTTTTAACCCTCTCTTCCCTCTCATATCCCCAGGCGCCAACTCGAAAAGATCATCCTGGACAAGCACGAAGACACGATGTCCAAAATGGGGGCGATCCTCGCGTCCGGCATCCTCGACGCGGGCGGCCGCAACGTGACCATCCGTCTCCTCTCCAAGAACAAGCACGACCGCCTTACCGCTGTCGTCGGTCTCGCGGTCTTCTCCCAGTTCTGGTACTGGTACCCGCTCACCTACTTCCTCTCCCTCGCCTTCACCCCCACGGCCTTCATCGGCCTCAACGCCGACCTGAACGTGCCCAAATTCGACTTCATGTCGATGGCGAAGCCGAGTCTGTTCGAGTACCCGAAGCCGACGACCACGCAGGCGGCCGCTGAGAAGGTGAGGCAGCCGACCGCGGTGCTGTCCACGTTTGCGAAGGCCAAGGCCAGGGCGGCCAAGAAGGAGGCCGAGAAGGAGAAGGAGACCGGTAAGGGAGCTGGAACGAGTGAGGGGAAAGAGAAGGAGAAGGATGCTGATGCCATGCAGGTACGCAATAGTTTTAACTTGTTTTTAGCAATGAAGAGTTTTGTTTGGACCCATCGGAAGTGAGAAGCGTCGTGAATAACCCTGCCAATTGTAGGGAATATCTTGTTTAGCCCTGCAAAACATGAGAAATATCTTGTGTATCCTTTATGTATGTACTTCTAAAACCGCCTTTATGATCTTTATATTGAGAAAAAGGGTAATTTCGTCAAACTTAAAATGAGAGGAGCGGTATTCGTGATGTATCTCAAGTTATCTTTCATGTTTTGTGGGGGTATACGTGATATTTTAACGTTTTGTATGGGTACAAATCAAATTATGGATATATTAGTAACTTATATGTTGAAATTCGAATAATTTGTTGCAATATTTCAGGTGGATAATCCGAGCGAGAAAAAGGCAGAACCGGAACCCTCCTTCCAAATCCTAACAAACCCAGCAAGAGTGGTACCGGCTCAAGAGAAGTATATCAAGTTCTTAGAAGGGAGCCGGTACGTACCTGTCAAGCTGGCGCCAGCTGGATTCGTCCTATTAAGAGACCTCCAGCCTTCTGAGGCTGAGGTTCTCGCTTTAACCGACGCTCCGTCAGCCGTACCGACTAGCGGTACAGGTACAGGTGGCGGTACGGGATTGGCCGGATCGAATGCTATGGCGGTTGATGAGGAGCCTCAACCGCCCCAACCGTTTGAATATTCGCCATAATTATGTTTATCAAAGTTTGGAAATTCGATTTGAGTTGTACTGTGCTTGAAAAGATGGATTGGGGATTTGAATGAGTGAATGAATTATTTCTGTTTTTTTGTTTGCTTTTTCATTTGCTCTGCCCTGATTTATTGTTTTCGGAATAATGTGTGTGGATTTGTAAGGATCAGTTTGAGTTTGGGGGGGTTAAGTTGCGTGAATTTGTAGAATTGTATGAACGTGATGATGTGGCGGTTAGATGGGATCATGGGATGTTGAGTAGAACTTAGGCAGGTTACTTACGGAATTGGTTAGGTTGAGTTGCAGTTTCAGAACTTGGGAGAACTTTTTTTTTCCGCATGTATTTGTGTTGTTTAGCATTTCTCGTTTGGAATGTTTAAACATTGAATTGTAGTAGTCTGTTACTTTAATGTGGTACTTGGTAATGTTATCTAGTATGTCTTTGCTTTTGCTTGGTTGACATAACAAGAAAAACAAGCATTTTATATAATACGATAGTATTTAGAAGATGGAATATTGGCTGAAAATTATTAAAATTTCCGTAAGTAAACAAATTCTTCGTAGGGTTGTCAGCTTCTACAAGACTTCCAAGTAGTCAGTCAATGTCGTGGTCAATCGTTTATACTTTATATAACGAGCTCAAAAGCAAGCGTCTCTTCCAATTGAAGCACGCTTGGAACTACAAGTCAAAGAAGTGTTTCAAGAAGGATTCAGAGTAACTTGAATAATGGAGGCAATTGCACGTTTGATTAACCTTGGAGTTTTCCAACCACAACGTGATGATTCATGGGTCTTGAAGGTACTCGCCCTAATCAACGTGGTCCTAGTCTCTTCGGCTCTTGGCCACCCGGCCTCCATCCTCGATCAAGACGTGCAGATCCAAACAACCCTCTACTTGATTAAGTTTCTCGTGTTTCTTTCGGCCATAGTCGGCATGTGGATAGGTTGTTTGGTTTCAGACAACCCTGTTCGCTATCGTCGTCTCGGAAGGGTCGCGGTGATAGTGTCTCATATAACACTGGTGTTTGCTATCGCGATTTACTGCCTCTAATGGTAACATCTACTCCGGTGCCTTAAGAGGTTCCTATTGAGGTAATATTTAATTTAAAAATCTAAGTGGTGAGTGGTCATAAATAATTAAAACTAAAGTAGAATTACGGATATTACAGCTGCTAGTATCTATACTCTATTCTATTGGTTAGCCCGTACCGTACTAGTATCTATACTCTATTCTATTTTAACTTTTTTAACGGAATTGTAATGGTACGCAACTTGCTACCATTCCTTAAAAAATATTATTGTTCTTGTAATTCAGGTACGAAGAGACAACGACAGTGACGCTGCTTCTGCTGCTTATGCGTTCTAATGAAAAACAAACTTGATATTACTGCTACTTATAATTCTATGCGGAACTGAAGAGATGATGTGTTCTATCTATTTGGCGGTATGCCTCTATGGGGCAAGCACAGCGCGCCTTGTATTAGTTTAATTTTATTGTTTCTAAGACCTGCATTAGCTTTATTTTGTTGTGTATGAGACCTGTGAGTCAATTTGCCCCTTGTATTAGTTTAATTTTATTGTTTCTAAGACCTGCATTAGCTTTATTTTGTTGTGTATGAGACCTGTGAGTCAATTAATAAATAAGATTGGTTTGTGCGGTTAGCTATATTTGTTTTGGTTTTTATGTTTCATTTCAAAATGTCACTTACTAAAATAAAATATCTTCAATTTCGTAAGGTAGATTTATCAAAAGGACTGATGTTGCACACCGAGATTTTTTTTTCTTTTTTTGCAAAATAGTGTATTACTGTTTTGAAAAGAGAAAAGTCCAAATTTTCCCCTCAACTTATGAAGTAAATTATTTTTTGTCTCTCATTTTTTTTTTTTTTTTCCAAATTTACCCCCTCGACCGACCCGCCTGTTTGACACCTCTACTTAATACGTATTCTTGGGTAGCAACTGTTATTTCGTCTAATCTACTTTGACGTTGCAAACAAGAGTTGACATTTGTTCGATTATTCAAATAATCGCGAATCGTCTCGTCCACTTGGAAAGCTGCCACGATAAAGTATAATAAGTCGAGTAAACCTAAGAAATGATAGCATAAAATAAAAAATTGTGAGCATATAGAAAATCATCAAGAAAAATTTGAATGAATGGATTAGATTAAGTTAGAACAAAGAGATGTATCATTTTTATGTGAGACGTCCATAGATAAGGAAGTATAAAGTTGTTCAAAGTTCAAACCAATAATAAGGAAAAAACTGGAAGTGCCGTATTTGTCTTATTATTAATTAATGAAATTTAAAGCAAATTTGGGTGTTTTCTTCTCTAAAGAAAAGGTTTGGAAGGATATGTGCTCAGAAGTCATACTTAATTATTGATTTTTTTTTTTTTTTTTTTTTTTTGCTTTTATTACTTGATAGTTGATACTGCTCTTTTATATTTGTTAGATATAAAATGCCGACATTCTACTATTTTACATTTAGTAGATGAAGAATGTAAAGGTACAGTGGTACACCCAGTCCAGCACAATACACGTCAAACTCCCCAAGCTCTAAACTGGTTGGTAAATAAGTCTTTGGAAAAATAATTCTTTGATGGCAGGGTTGCAGTCCAATTTCAAAATGAAGAAAAAGATTTGGACCTATCATTTTATTTAGTTCTTATCAGCTCCCAATAGAACGAGAGCCCAAATTAGAAGCGGACTCATACATTTGAATATTTTTTTATTAACTCCTAGTGACTTCAGTCCAGAGTTTTAACCGATTATATTATTAGCTCATGTACTCCCACAATTATCATCTCGCGATATTTTAATTTCTCACGATATTTTATTCCATCTCTTGTATACGATATGGGATTGATATATTTTTAATTGTATTGCTATGACTTTTTAGTTACTGATTATGACGTTTTTTTCGATAGTAGGCAATTGCCTACTAAGATTTTAATTAGTAAAAATAAAAAGCTACAAAAATTCAGGTCCGTGACCCTTACCATCATTCTGTACAACATTCCGAAGATAAAATAAAAAAAATAAAAAATAGCTACATTAAAGATAAAATTAAAGTAAAACTAAGTAAAAACCATTCAATTTTTCATATCGAAAATGATTTTGCTACATCACATGAATCTTTAATCCTCATCATCCTCGAACCATCTCTCTTCTTGCTCCCAATATTCTTCCTGACTTAACCCTTTTTCTGGCCAATCGGCATTATCACAACCGTTTAAATCCCAATATTTTCCCACCTCTTTAAGGGGTAATTGTATATCATTTTCGACGGTACTCATGATTTATTTATCTATACCGCAATATTGAGCTACAAAATTTGCCAATTCATCACTAAGTGATTTTTTTTGTAGGGTGCCCCATTCGAGACTTGCTAATAACATCTCAATTGTTGCTACTGATAAAGTTGATTGGGTCGTTGTTTTGCATTAGACTTTTGGCTCTATAGTAGTTTTCTTCGTCGTCAATTTTTTTTCTTTTCGAAATGTTGGTTCACATCTTGTTGGGGCACATTATCGATTTGGGGATCATTGTCCAAAATATGCATTGAATGTTTATGCAAATTTATTTAATATTTTTATTCTCTTTTGGAGATATCATGATGTCTTTATCCTCTTTAACAAGGATTTTACTATTGTTGAGGAATGTGTTTGTTTTTTCTTTGCTAAAGTTCTGATTTTCTGACTCTAACAAGGAGACGATAGTATGAGGGTTGTGTACATTTTTTGATCTGATTTCATGTTTTTTTTTATGAAATCAGCCGCTTCACTAGAACGTGAGACAATGGATCATCCGGTTTTTGCGATGCTAGCTTGGTCGCCACACAAAACCGAGCAATATATCCAGCTGTGACAAGTTGTGCAATGAAAACAAAATTTAACTTTTTGTTGGATTGGTATAACTTTTGTATTGTGTTGCATTGATATGTATTTTTAGTTGTATATTGCTATGACTTTTTTAGTTACTGGTTATGAATTTCAGTGAATTGTTATGTCTTTTTGTATTATGTTGAATTGATATATTTTTTAATTTTATTGCTATGACTTTTTAATTAATGGTTATGGAATTAAGATAGATTTATGTCTTTTTGTATTGTGTTCGTTTCACATGCCTTTTAGTTGTATTATTATTATTTTTTAGTTACTGATTATGATTTTTAGTTGGATTATTATATCTTTTTTGTATTGTGTTAGATTGATATATTTTTTAATTATATTGCTATAACTTTTGAGTTATTGATTTAGTTAGATTGTTATGTCTTTTTCTATTGTGTTCGATTGATATATCTTTTATTAATTTGATTTTTTAGTTACTAGTTACTATTTTACGTTTAATAAATGAAAAATGTAAAGGTACACCGTACACCGAGTCCAGCCTAATATACACACACCTTAAGTTAACTAAATTATTCTACAAAAAATTCTTTTCAAACTACCAACCTCTAACCCTGGTTGGTACTTGGTAAATATGAAGGGTCATTGGAAAAATAATTCTTTGATGACAGGGCACAGAACTATTTAAAAATAATTCTTATGCACAAGTGCATACTTATCTCCCAAGTAACCGGCTTTTAATTGTTATTTAACTGATTATTGCATCATAAAAAATCATCAGTAGGATATGGTCGGTGGACCTATTTAAAAACATACATTCTCCAGGAGTAATATAAATCAAACCTTACCTAGCAAGTTATTTAAGATATTTTTTTGTTTTTGTTGACGACTACGACACGATGGCCCTACATTGGGACGAAATTTTTTAAGCATGGTCAAAAGTAATGGTTTAATTTTCTTCGTGGTGGTTATTTTCAATTTTTCTTCTCAGCTTACAGCCTGGATTTGTTAACCTTTTTTTTAAAATCTACTATTATACTCTTATCTAGGAGCCATGAATATGATTATAGAAGTCATGCTTATATAGAAAGAAAAAGCATAGACCATGTCATTTAGTTGTATAAGCAACTCATATTTGGTTGAGCAAAGAATCAATCACATGATGTATCATGGCAGATATACTATGACAATACATTGAATATTTTTCCTTATATCCTTGTATCAAAATTCTAAATTTTTTATGTTTTGATACATCTTTTTTTTTATTTTGATAAATCTGAATTTATACATCTTATTTGTCTTACATCCTCTAAAACCTCTCTAAATCAAACTTTCTTTCCCTTTTACTATTGACTAAAATTAGAGCAAAAAGTTACTTCAGAAATTTTTTTTTGCAGGACAAAAGTTTTGGGTCCTTCTCATGGGCCAAGCGAAACAAACAAGTATTCGGCCTAATCTTAATCAACTTTTATAATAAAGAAAAATATGAGGGGCCTATTAATCGAGAGCTTCTTTCGCATAGCAATAGTGCGCGGCAATCTCCAAGCCCGGCCTCAGAATTTTAAGGCTCCAATATCTATTTTCAAAACATACCAATTACAAATTTTCAATTACCAGACTTTGTTCATTGTAAAATTAAAAAATTAATAAACTAAATTAGAAATGAAAACTCGAAATCCTAATTTTGCTGGTTTGACATTAGTTCAATTTTTCATTTTTCAAAAATAATTTTTTCAGTTTGTTCGTTTCTATTTTTTATTTTCAAAGTAATTGTTTTGATTTTTAAAATGGGAAATTTGCAAAAAAGCCCCTACATTATCCCTAAATTGCAAAAAAGCCCCTGCCTTATTGAAAATTGAAAAAAATCCCCTGCATTCTTGATAAATTCAAAATTTACTCCCTACCGTTAGATTACTCTTAACACCGTTAACTTATTTAGTTTAATCATTTTAATTAACTTGTTTTAATATTTTTTCCTTAATCCTTATTCTCAACCCACTTAATTATGAAAAAAAATCATAAAAAATAATTTTATTTAAGAAAAATCTTAAAAAAATTCTAAAAAAAATTCTTAAAACATATTATTTAAAAGTTGTTTTTTAAGAAAAATATTTCCTCACAAATATTTTCTTAAACAAATTTTTGAAAAGAAATAAAAAAAAAATTCGAGAACTTTTATTTCTGAAAAAAGTATAGGAAAAATATTTTCTAAAAAAATATATTTTTGAAATAACATTTTCTAAAAATATTTTTTTCAGAAAATATTTTTGTAGAAAAATATATTTTTTGAATTTTTTTAGTTTACAAAAAATTGGGCAATAAAAAAGCTAATTAAAATGATTAAAATAAAAAAGTTAATGGTGTTAAGTGTAATCTAACGGCAGCGACTAAAATTTGAATTTATCAAGAATGCAAAGGCTTTTTTGCAATTTTCAATAAGGCAGGGGCTTTTTTGCAAATTTTTCTTTTTAAAATCGATACTAAAAGTTTCTTTTTTAGAATTGTTATACTGTTTTGAGTTTCAAGTTTAAATATAAAGTTTAGTGTCAGTAGACTATATTAGTGTTAATATACTACTAGAGCGTTTCCTCGCTCTGTTTCGGATAAAATATTTTTATCAAAAAATGAAAAATAGAAGTTCTTAAGGAAAAGCTGAGAAATAGTATGAGTGGCATGCCGTTTGGAGATATGGAAGGAAAGAAATGGAAGGATATTATGTGGAGGATCATCATACAGACATGAGATTACTTCAAGCAAGGAGATGCATAATTGGAGACAATGGAGCAAGAGTTACCTCTAGATAATTTAGGAAAAAAAAAGTACTACACATTGTGGATAGGATTTCTTTTCGGTCCTCTCTTTCCGTGCCAATGCAATTTGCTGTACCGACAAAGCTTGTAAAACTATACTATTTTTCATGTCAATAGCAAATCTAAAGTAGGCCATAACCTAAATTTCTAAAAAATTAGTTTCTTCTTAACAAAATTTAGACCACTCAAAACGAGTACAAAGCTGCAAAAAATTGTTTCGACCATTATAGTAATAAAGAAATAAAATGACGGAACTTGATCTTTTTTTGTCTTTTTAGGATGGAGAATTTTTTTTTATTGTATTACAACGCATTCCAAGTTAAATATAATTTTGCCATTTCAAAAAAAAAAAAAAATAGTTAAATATAATTTTGTGAGGCCTTTTATGTTACGAGGCTCTTGGCACCCGCATAACTTGACTACCCTATTGGGCTACCTGTGATCGAAACTCCCAAATGACTTTTTGATACTACTTTTGATATATCTACCGATACATCATTCATTAAACAAATTAGGAGAGTACCATAAAATAGATAAATACTTATATACCACAAAACAAGTCATATGATTAAATGTAAATCCTGTATACGCCTTACAATTGTGGTGAAAATGAAAATGAAAGAAAAGATAAACTTAGAAAAGAAAAACAATCAACCGTAAAAGCATGATTTTAAAAAGAACAAAAGGCTCTCATTCACATATACCACCATTTCCAAATTAATCACATACATACAAAATAACAAGCTCAATTTTGACGCAGAGAAAGTAAGACGATTCCAAAACCTGAAAAACTTAGAAAAACATCACAATGGTTAACTTTTATCTTAAATTATAAAATGAAGCTCAAAGAAGAGTACACCATTACTTTTGATAATATCTATATCCACATAATTGAAAAACTATTTTTATTTTTTATTATTTACCTTGCTACTTAAACAACCTTAGTTATAAGTATGCTTCCAATTTGCTTCACGAGCAATCACACACAGACGTCATCCGATCACTCATACAATCCTAAAACAAACAGACAAATAAACAAATGATTCAAACCTCAACCTCAAGTGCCCTCAAACCCAAATCACCCAACCCACTCAAAACCCAAAACCCAAACTCAATTTACCTCAATCGAAACTTGACTCGCCACCGTCCCACCCCCACCACTCCCCACACTCCCACCTCCCAAACTTTCCTCTCCGATCGCCCTCAACCTATCCAACTCCGGCAAAATCGCCCCGCCCAAATCCGGCCGGTCCTTCCTCCTCAACTCCGCACATTTTAACGCTAATCTCGCTAAACACTCGGCCTCCTCCAACGGCCAGTCTATTACGGTCGGGTCGAGGAGGTCTTTGAACGTACCGTGTTCGAGGGCGTGCTCGACGTGGTGAGTCAGGCCCATGGGCGGCCGCCCGGTGATTATTTGCAGGAGAAGGATTCCGAAGGAGTATATGTCCGATTTTGTACCGAGCATGCCTGTTTTTGATGTTGATGTAATAAGTTTATTATAGATCGGAAATTAAAAAAATATATATATTTGTTGGTATTTCTAAAAACACTTAAAACTATTAAAAAAGCTTGAATGTTAAATTTTTACAATCAAACCTCTGTATCTGTGATGTTGTACTAAAAAAAAAAATTGCACATTTTGAAATTGTAGAGAAATAACATGTAAACACCAAAATTTATTTTGAAATAGTAGATAAATAATTAACAAAATGTGTATTTGAAAACTTTTACAGTTATGGGGTTTTCAAAAAATGAAAAATTAAGTAAATTTTTTAATATTAACAAATATGATTTTTCTCATTAATAGCGTGCCAGATAATTCCTTATAGATTAAACAATCTTTATTGCGGTTATATGAAACATAATTTTCAATTTTTATGCGTACCCGTTTGCTGATATTCGGGGTCGATATAGCAAAACGTTCCGGCTGTTGAAGTCATCCGGTACTGAGTCACGGTATCTGCTACCGACGGAGGTACAAGTCTCGCAAGACCCACGTCAGATATTTTGCTGACGTAATTTCTGTCAAGAAGAATGTTTGCTGGTTTCAGATCCCGATGGACGAGCGGCTCAGGCTTCGTCTGGTGGAGGAATAGCAGGGCCGTAGCTATGTAAAAGATTTCATGTGGTTATATAAGTATGAAAGTTTCATAGTTCATATTATCTAGTAGAAAAATATAGCAGTGTTTAACCAGATGTCAATTGTTAAAAAAGTGTTGTAATAATAGATAATTTGAAATATAATAATATTACAAACATTAAATTTAACCCTAAAATCAATCCTAGGTAGCTTAAATGCCTATTTCATTATAATTGCTGATCTGGATTTAAAAAGTTCATATATTAGAATCGACAAACATATCAATTTTTCTAGGGCTAATTCTAAAATTGAATTCTATGCATATAACACTACTATTGAAATAATAATAAACTTTTTCTAATATCAGTACCAATTTCAGCTGCGATGCGAAACCGATGTTGCCAGGAGAGCGGCGGCCTGTTGCCTCTTCTGAAGAGACAGTCGTCTAAACTTCCATTCGTCATGAGCTCATAAACTAAACATCCGTATTCCGGACAAGCACCGAGCAAGAGCACCATGTTCGGATGCCTTATACAACTCAATATCTCCACCTTCAATTCCAAACCAAAAAACTTCATTTAATAATACATTCTTAAATATATAAAATTAATTAGGGAAAATTTTACATTTACTCTTCTAAAATCTAAATATATCACATTTACCCTTTCAAAAGCAAATATTTCAAAACATAATATATTATATTTACCCCTAAATGTCAAATCTACACTTCCAAACTTCAAAAATATATCATATTTAGCCTTTTACATAGATCTAAAATTACATTTTCAATTTGGGAGGAATAAATATGATATTTTGAAGTTTTGGAAGAGCAACAAACTAAAATATATAATTAATCAATTAATCTATCAAACGAAATATAATTAACTAATTCAATCACCTCTTGTTGGAATTGAGACCGGCCTTGAGCGGCATCCGGTCTTAGAACCTTAACTGCAACCGGTGTATGATCGAGATAACACTTGAAAACCGGGCCGTATCCTCCTTCCCCGATCTTTCTGCTCTCGACGAACTTCTCGGTCGCCTCCTCTATTTCGTCGATGGAGTACTTTCGGTATCTCACGTTTGTGGGACCGAAACCGCAAATTGCTCTCTTCCTCTCCTCCACTTCCTGAATGTATATTATTTCTTTCTCTTTTAGTTGGGTTGTTGTGAATATTTTGTTTAGTAAGTTGATAAAATGATGATAATTTCCCAAAAAACCGTATGTTTTCTGGTATTTGGGAAAATTTTCATATTTTTTGGAATATTAAAAAAACTCTACTTTAAACTTTTCGTTTTTCAAACCTTCTTGATAATGAATAAATAATTTACAAACTATGTTTACATATTATTTATCATTACTTACATATTATTTTGGGTTTTTTTTCTTCTGAAAATAAATAATGAAGCTAAAGGGGTCTTTTGATAACTTTAAAGTTAGAGGGTTTAGAAAATGGGAAGTTAAAATTGATTTATTAAAATATTCAAAAGTTCGGGGTTCTTATAAATTAGAGAAAACATAAGAGGTTTTTGAAAATAAAAATTAAAGGAACATCTTTGTACCATCATCGCCTTCTTTTCGGCGGTGATTCTCTTTTGCGCCTCGAGTTCCGCGATGCGTTTGGACGCCTCGGCGGCTTCGATCGCGGCGTTGCACTTCACTCTTTCTCTCTCTGCCATTTGTAGCGCCGCTTCCTTCGCCATCTTCGCCTCCATCAACCGCCGGTCCTCCTCCGATTTCCATTGGTAGAATTCCATCGCCTGCGATTCAACGAAATGAAATGCAATGAAGTTCGTACATTTATCATGTGTAAACAATATGTTTTCTTGTATTGTATTCGAATAAATTGAATAGTATTATATCAAATTATAATTTCATTTTTGTACCAATAAAATCAATGTTGTTTGTAAATCAAGAGACAAGAAATTATATTTTTATATGATTCTATTTGATTGTGTTTGTATAATTGTATCTTATACAAGAATTTATATTTTCTTGTATTTTATTTTTATACAATTACATTTGCACAATTGTATCTTATAAATTTCTTGTATTTGTACAATTAATGTCATTCTTGCTCCAATTTCTTGTGTCTTATCCAATACAATCAAATAATTTTATTCCAAATTATATTTAAAAAGTACCTGTTGTTTAGCTTTAAGAGCCTCTTTGCAAGCAGTATTATACATTTCCATAGTCTGTTTCAATTGCATCCTCAACCTATTCACCTCTGCTTCCACATCATCCTATTAAAAACAAAAAAAATCATCAAATTCCACACTTAAATAATCACTTAACCTCAAATCCTCAACAAAAAATCAAACAATATTTAATCATTCCATACCGGGACAGACAAAGTGGTAGTAAAACTGGTCGAAGTACTTTCAGAAAAAAATCCAATCGTATTCACAGAACTCCTCGACGAAAAAGAGAGGTCGATACTATCGTTTGAAACATGCGAAATTCTCTGCTGAGTCAGCATTCCGTCCATACTTGGCCTTCCGTTGCTGATGAATGATAAATCTCTGTCGTTCAATCCGCTGTTCGGTCTCGAGTGGAATCGCGGCGCGCCTGGCTGTGTAAATGGAGACCTAATTGGTTGATAAAATTGAAACAATAGGTGAGATTTTATGTAAAAAGTTGAAAAATAATGAAATTGAAGAAATGGGTTTGTGATTTTTATAATTTACCTGATCATTTCGCCTCTTTCCAAGTTGTAATTGCGAGCCTCTCTTACTTGTTCGCCTGATAATTAAGAAAAAAATGAATAATTATGTTGAATCAGTATACTGCCTTACTATATCTCGTGTACAAATTTGTTGACAAACATTGAAATAAGTTAAATTTGCAAAAAACCTAAATTATGTCTAAATTCTGTACTTAACAACTAAAAAAAACTCCCAATCGTCATTTTTAAGTTAACACCATCAATTAACATATCTTAGTGCGGCATTATTGCAATTTTCAATAACATAATGACCTTTTCACAATTTATTCATACCACAGGGTCATTTCACCAAATTTTCCTTATAACAAACAAGTACCTCTTATGGCGTTGACGACTTGTTGCTCGACGACAATGTCCTGTTTGATGCTGGTCTGGTTCTGGATCTGCGCGCGGAGCGGCGACAAGCTCGGCGCTTCTCGCACGGCTTTTCTCAAGGATGAAGCTTTGTTTTTGGAGATCACGTACACGCTGCAGAAGTCTGGCGCCGACTTCATCACCGTCGTCGGCACGTCTCCCCCCCTTAATCTGTCCACACAAGAAAATTAAGAATGGTAATGTAGATGTAGTTGTGTGTAATTAGTTTAATTTGATGGAAAGTTGATTCATGTATTATGCATTTAAACTCTTGTCGCTTATTTTGTTAAGTAGACGGACTAGGCATGCATTATTTTGTAAAATACAGGGACGAAAAAGTTTCAATGGATGGTATATTGAATAAACTGTCGAAAGATTTTTTTTACAAATTAAGAATATTATTATAGCTAGTAGTTGTCTAATTTGATTGTTAATAAAAATGGATATATTCACTGTTGGTCGTTGTACATAAGTTAGTTCATGTACTATGCATTTTATGTTTTTTTGGCGCTGTTCTTTATAAATAGTTATTTTAAGTATAGGGACTAGAAGTGCATTATTTTATATACAGTATATGGACTAAAAGTTCCAATTTATAGCAAGAGGACTAAATCGCAATCCAACTAAAGTGCAGGGACCAACAGTTTATCCTTTAATTATAATGTTAATTAATTATAGAGTTAATTAGTTAATTCTATTTGAAATCGTACCTTAATAAACCGCGTGCTGGCGCACCTAAGACTATCTTGTCGATCGCTGCTTGCGATATAAATTCTACAATGGCTTTCGCTACTTCTGTATCGTCTAATATTACATCATTGCATTTTATCTGAAAAAATAACACGAAATTTTGATCTTTTGATATTATTTTTTATGAACTTTTTTTATTGAAAAAATGAAAAAAAGGAGAAAAAGATAACTTACATCTTTTCGTTTGCAGAAAATTCTGTATGGAACGAAAATTTCCTTTCCAGCGTCTTCACCGGCACCTGCATAAATTATGTCAAAGTTTCAGTAACTTATAATTATCAAAACTTAATGATGCTTGTTGAACAAAATTGGGTACTTAATTTTGGATATTGGGCCACATTTGTTCTCTATGAATTTGCAATTTCAGATTTTAATTCAATACAAAGACCCTACTTGCACAGAATTCCTTGAATTTCAACCAGCAAGATTTAATTAAAAAGGAAATACAAAATGATTTGTTCAGAGAGAAACAGAGTATTCCTTGAATTTTCACCAAAAAGAACAAAAAAAGGAAAACAAGATAAAAAAGCACAACAGCTCGGAAAACAATAATTCATCAAATCAAAGCAGTTTCATGCTAAATTGCTCGTCCAACTAAACTAAAACTTGGTAAAGAGAGAGACTCACTAGATTTGTGTGTGTTGACATGAACTAGGGTAATGGTTTGTCCTTTTGAGATGACATTATCCAAAGCCCACTTAAGCGCATTTTGGCTCCCTTTATCTTTATCAATGGCGACAGCCACTAGAGGCACAGCACCCCCATTGCTCTGATCCCTCCTCATATTATTCATGGCCACCTTTCAACCCTCTCTCTCTCTCCCTCAATTATTTCAAGTTTCGAAAGAGATCTCTAGGGCTTTCTACATACGATTAAGAAGAAGAAGAAAGAAGAGATTTTCGACTATATTTCTTTTCTGTTTTTAGGGCTAGCTATTCTCTCTCTGTTCTTAGCTGAAATAAAAGGAGAATCGCACGGAGAGGTCCTTTCTTTGTTGAACTGTTTGTATCGCCTCCGTTTCCAATTAGCTGGACGTGTTATAAAATGGAGATGAAGTTGTTCCGTTTCAACGGTTGGGTCAAATGGCTTTGGAATCTTGACTCATAACCGTCTCAATTTTGATCCATAATGAGATTTAGCAAGTAATACTGAAATAAATTTTTATCCATAATGAGATTTAGCAAGTAATACTGAAATAAAATAAGAAAATGTAATCAACCAAAATAGATGTAAATAAATTAATGTTTCTCTGTATATATTCTTAATTCTTTCTTCAAAATAATTATTGATATAAAAAGTGGATGTCCTAAAATTAGAAATAGATAATCAACCAAATATTTTAGCTTTATACAAGTTATAACAAACTTATTTTTTTTTCAAAAGGATATGTTTATATATTTATCCTCTTTCAAATACACAAACAATTTTGTTATACATAAACTACACATATCAAGAATTTACTTTTCTCTAAACATGAAGGGATAACTCAAAAGCACATTGACTAAAGGAGCACATTCAAAATCTTCTATATTTTGATAAGAATTGCTAGAGCTGGTAAAATCAAATATGATTAGAAAAATTTGCTGGTACAAATTATAAACACCAAATGACCTGAATCCAAAAAAATCATAACCCGAATGACCTTGATATGCGAACGATCCATAACCTGATATATATTTTTCTTCTTTGTTCCATTTTTTCGGTGTCCCATTTTTACATGTCCATGATTTGAGTCGAAATATTATGAAAGAAATTAAGTATAATTATCTGCACTTTTTCATCCATAAAATGCTCTATTTCAATTGATGCCAATGACAAAGTTTGATTGGCTCTCTCATAATCTTTTTTCTTCGCTTTTTTTTCTTTCAATACACAAACCAATTTCTTCTGATTATTAAGCTATGTTATATAAAGTCCATATTGCCTATTTTTAATCTGCACCCTTTAGAGACTTTAATATCAGGTATACCCCTGCATCAAAGTTGCAGAGATCTTTTCATGACCTAAAATTAAGGATGATCTATTTTTTTTCCTTTTTCACAGACATAAAAGATGGTACACATCAATTTCATGGTGATCTTATATAAATAAAACCTTAGAATTTATTCTAAATAGTTTGATGTCTTAATTTGCAACCTTCGATCTATACCCAGGTAAAATCAAACCATGCAATATTCATCATTTTTATTTTTTTCATTTTCTCAGTTCTGTATTCGACTCCAAATTATAAAATATTTGTATTGTGAACAATATAGTTATTTAATTTCACAAACTCTTCCCTTTTAGAAAGAAAATCAGCTTCTAGCTGGATAATTCCTCAAGTGAGGAATAATTGATCAGTACTATAATTCGTTCTCAAACAATATTTTAAATGTCTATAACTTTATATCTTTTTATGTGTTTTAATAAGTATCACTTTGATAATTAAAAAAAAAAAACCCTGGAAAATAAATTTATTACCTCAAAAAAAGTCCTGTGAAACCTAAGTTATCTGACAATTGTTGTCTCTTAAAGTTTGTGTATAAAAAGTACATGATGTGGAGGCTTAAAATATCAGAAGGCGATAAATACGTAAGAACTTGTAATGGGCATATTGGAAGAGAGACATGGGAGTTTGATGAAGGGCTCACATCTATCGATGAGCACACTGCTGCTGAAAGGGCTCGTGAAGAATTTCACACGAATAGATTTGAAAAGAAGCAGAGCTCAGATTTACTGGCAAGAATGCAGGTCGAATAATAATAATAATAATAATAATAATAATAATAGTAATAATAATAATAATAATAATAATAATAATAATAATAATAATAATAATAATAATAATAATAATAATAATAATAATAATAATAATAATAATAATAATATTTGCAGATAGCCAAAGAGAATAACTTTGATATCATGCCAAAAAAATCGGAGGGTTCCAAGAAAACAGTCTCAGAAGCGTTGCGGAACGCAATTAATCATTTATCTGCGATTCAGGCAAACAGTGGCCATTGGCCTGGAGATCTCCCTGGCCCTTTATTTCTCACACCAACTTTGGTAATTTCCTAAAATCTTTAAATAATATTACATTTTTTCATTAACAACAGACATGCTTTACATTTTATAAATAATATTCAAGGTTATAATTCCAAGCTTTTTTTGAATTAATGCAGATTATTGTTTTATATGTCACTGACTCCCTTCATATCCTCTCATCTGAGCATTTTAAGGAGTTATGCAGATACATGTTTAACCATCAAGTAAGACCACTACAAATTAAGCCGTTATCAAATATCAAGGGGTTTTTTAAAAATTTCACTAAAAAAACAGCTTATCAATATATAAGTAACAAAATAATACAATATAAATTAATTTTATGAAATTAATGAAATGACAGAACAAAGATGGAGGCTGGGGAATCCATGCAGAGGGGCCGAGCTGCATGATCTGTACCGCGCTGAATTATACTGCTTTGAGATTATTAGGAGAGGAGGCAGAAAATGAGAAATTATATGAAGCACGAATTTGGATACATGATCATGGCGGTGTTACCATGATTCCGTCTTGGGGCAAACTTTGGCTATCGGTAAAATTTTGTATACTTATATGATATATGTATTATGTGTTGTGACTGAATAAATTATTGACTTAAGTATTTGGGTTAAGAGTATTTAAAATTATCATTTATTGTATATATACCAACATTTATTTTGTGCAATATAGAGAGAGAAATACCATATTTGTAATATAACATAAATCTTGATGAATATCTAATGGATGATAAATCTTAAATTTGACTCAAATGCGTGTTTAAGCATTTTAGCTATTCTCTATAAACATATAAAGAGAGGGATTTACTTTACTTGAACTGTTCATTATGATGTAATTGCTAAATTTAATGTTCCACTTAAAAAATGATTCATTTTTGTGTATAAAATTCTTTGAGTATACATTGTTCTGAGGTGTACAGATTTTGGGAGTATATGAATGGTCCGGCGTAAATTCAACACCACCCGAGCTTTTCTCTCTTCCTTCATTTTTCCCTATTCATCCAGGTATTTATTTTCCACTAAATTAATGAAATAACACATCAAAGCTAAAATTATAACCCAATATTTACATTTTTTTATAATTCAGGGAAATTTTGGTGTCATGTGAGATTAATTATCATACCTATGTCATATTTATATGGAAAGAAATTCGTGGGCCGAATCACAAAAACCATACTGTCGTTACGAAATGAATTGCATACTGAATCGTACCAAAACATTAATTGGAGTGAAGCTCGCAAATTTTGTTCTAAGGTCCGTCTTGAAATTTACTTTTTTATTTAATATGATTAATATATACCATCTTTTTATTTTATTTTATGAATTTATAAATGTAGGAAGATCGATATGTGCCGCATCTGAATTTTCATGATTATTTGTGTGAATTTATGTACAACATATATGAGCCTCTTTTTTCAAATTGGCCATTTTCAGTTGTGAGAAACAGAGCCCTAAAAGCAATAGAAAATTATTTACAATATGAAGCTGAATATTCGAAATATATCTGTGTTGGATCTCTTCAAAAGGTAAATTAATTTTGCATAAATGTACTCTTCATGATTTCCATATTTCCAATTCAATCCTCATACATGAGTGAATCTACTAATTTAAAGGTTTTAAGGGGTTTATATTTAAGAATATATATTTAATTACAGTCCCTATGCATGCTGTCAAGTTATGTGAAAAATCCAAATTCGGAGAAATTTAAATTTCATCTTGCAAGAGTTCATGATTATCTATGGATTGGTGAAGATGGAATGAAAATGAAGGTAAGTTTGAAAACTGCTAAAAAAAGAAAAAAAATGAAGATACATTTCATGTAATTTAATCCCTCAATTTTATCTTAAAGGGATTAATATTTTATTTAAGTTAGGCCTCCTCAAGTCAACTGTGGGATGCAGCCTTCGCGGTTCAAGCAATTTTAGCATGTGATTTTGTGAAGGAATACGGAAAAACATTACAAAAAGCCCATGAATTTATAAAAGAATCACAGGTGAGTATATTACTTTTCTTTTTACTTAATCATCTCATTCAATTAGGAGATTTTTTTGGATATATCATATATAGCATTCGAAAATATGATGTAGGAAAGAAATAATTACTTCTTGAAAGGCACTTTCGTCATTTTGTAATTTTTTTTTTTTGAAAATTCATTTTGTAAATTGTTTCAGATATTTGAGAATCCATCTGGCGACTTTCAAGGGCATTTTCGTCATTTTTCTAAAGGCGGGTGGGGTTTCGCGACAATAGATCAGGGATGGCCAGTCTCAGACTGCTCAGCTGAGGCTCTTAAGGTGAAATTTTGTTCAAAAACCCAAAAAATTACATTTAAATTTTATTAAAATATTTTTTTTGTGATGTTTCTTACAGGCTTTGTTACTTTTGTCTGATTTTTCATCCGATATTGTTGGCGAACATTTATCTAGTGAAAGAATGTATGAAGGCATCAATTTTCTCCTATCTTTACAGGTTTGTATAAATTCTATTAATTACAATATTTCTTCCAAAAAATGAAAAAAGGTGGTACGGGAAACTTTATAAAATGGCTTGCTCAATGCATTGAATGCATAGAACCAATAGTAAGATAGCTCCATATCCGACAAACCATAAGCAAATCAGAAATATTTCTTATATTTATTTTGAAAAAAATGGTGTTACATGCATGCAGAATCGGAATGGAGGTTTTTCGACTTGGGAATTGTCACGCACATATCCGTGGGTGGAGGTATTTCATATTTCATTAATTCAATATGCATATAATTGAATTTGTTCACTCAAAAATGTTTGCTTTTAAATATATATTTGTTTCTTTATGCTAAAAGGTTTTTAATCTGTCAGAGATGTTTGCAGATGTAATGGTCGATTATCAGTAAGGATCAATACATTCCCTCAATCTTACTATCAAATTTAACCTATTCTTTTATTTATAAATAAATTTAGTTTATTCTTGCATTATTTATTTATTTTCAAGAGGGAAAAAAATGAAAAAAAAAATCAATTCATCAATTGTAGGTATGTAGAATGCACTTCATCCTCAGTCCAAGCACTGGTGATGTTCAAAGAGAGATTTCCCACACATAGAAGGGAAGAAATTGAAAAATGCATCGAAAATGCAACAAAATTCATTGAAAATACACAAAATGAAGATGGTTCATGGTCAGTATTTTCCTTATCTTTCTTTATATATGTTTTTAATTTTACTCTCACTTTTTCATATTGTATTATAGAACTATTTTCTCATCAAATTACTGGAATATTATATTGAGTGAGACTAGAAGGCTAGCATATTCGATTAAGTATTTGCACTCTTGTACTTAAGGACTTACCATCAATTGCATTAAGATCAATGCTATACTATAAATAAGATATTTTTCTCTCTCTTTCAAAATGTCTGAAGCTCATTATTTTATTACATAACACGAATCTTGATACATTTACATCCCCAATTGCTGATATGTTCTAAGTATCAAATATTTAATTAAATATACCCTTATTCTTACAAATTATTAATTTTAAGGTATGGATCGTGGGGAGTATGTTACACATATGGTACTTTGTTTGGAATTGAGGGCTTGTTAGCAGCTGGAAAAAATTATGAAAACATGAAATCGGTTCGAAAAGCTTGTAATTTTCTCCTCTCAAAACAATTAAATGATGGCGGTTGGGGTGAAAGTTATCTTTCTTCTACCAAAAAGGCGAGCCTTTGTATATTTATGTGTTGATAAATCCTTCAAAATATGAATTTTAAATAAAGGAAATCGAATGAAAATATTTCTTTCTTTCTTTTTATTTCATAAAAAGGAATATGTAAATCTCGAGGGGAATAAATCGAATCTGGTTCAGACATCATGGGCAATGCTCGCACTTATGAAATCCGGTCAAGTAATTAGTTCTTTTATAAGTATTTTTTATTAAAATGAGTTACTTTACAATTTTATAATTTTAATTTATGAAAATTACTCATATATAAATAAATATGAACTAGAATTTATATTTCATTTGATTTGAAGTTTCAAAGAGATCCAGATCCACTAAATCGCGCAGCAAAATACCTGATTGATGCGCAATTAGAAAGTGGAGATTTTCCTCAACAGGTTCAGTATAATACATGCTACCAATTTTCATTTTAATTTGATTATATGGGGAAAAAAAATTTATAATTTTAATTTGTTTGAATTACAGGAAATGACTGGGAATTTTCTGAAAAGTGGGTTATTAAACTACATGGTGTACCGTAATATATTTCCTATTTGGGCTCTTGGTGAATATCACAAGAAAACCACCATCTAAAATTTCACTGTAATAAATAATAAACTTTTCCACAATAAATCACTATAATTCTGGAAAAGAATTTCAGCTTTTATTACTTGAAATATGTCATAGTAAGATCTGGAATACTATTTTTGAATAATAAAATTTCTTTTATATTTGGAAAAAGATTTGGTGCTCCCAACATATCTACCTCCCATTGTTTCCCACACTATGGGATCCCAATTTAGGGAGTACGGTCATATTTGAAACTATTTTTTAAGTACCTCCTAATGGCTCCAATTCAAATCAGCTCAAATATTCAACAAATACAAATTATTGACTCCCATCCGGCTCCCATCCATATCATCTCACAATATTTTGATTTCGCACGATATTTTTAAGGAGAAATAATTCGGACCCAAACATTAGTCTCTTCCACTCCCTCACGGACCCAAACATTCAGTCTTCTTTGTTTAAACTTGTGTCCTAAATAAATCCAAAATAAAAAATTAATATTTTTATAAATTAATTTGGTTTTAGTAGATCATTTTCAACACTTAAAACATCCTCACACTTGTCACATATTGTAAGATATGAATATTTAAATTTTGTTATTTTTTTGTTTTTGTATTTTAGTTTTAGAGTTTCTGTCCTGTTTTGCAAAAATATTTAAAAATATAAAATTAAAAAATAAAAATCACAAAAATAACCTTTATATGGAATTTTCTGTCTAGTTTATGAATATATACATAATTTTGTCTGGTAATTTGTGGTTTGTGAGATATTACCCATTTAGTGAACTTGTGTTAGCAGCTCCAAATTCTGAATACATACTGGTATTTTGATAACTGTAACAAATCTGTTCAGTATTTTGACATGAAATTTATATAGAAAACTCGTGGTGTTTGAATTTTTCTTAAAGTTTCATAATTTTTCACCAATCTAATTGCTCTGAATAATTGTTTTAATCGGATCCAAATTCTGCAAGCTGTTGTTTGTCAAATTTGGCTGTCTAGATTTTTATGAATTATTTCTCCCTCATTTGTTAATCAAATCTTATATTTCTTGAGCCAAAACTGTATGTCTTGAAGTTTATTTCGTATATGTATCTTTTTTAATCCTGTTTTGAGACGTTTTATTATTTGTTTGAGAATTATTTGTGAAACTATACAAATCTGGAAAATCACTATTTTAGTACTAAGTTTATAAAATTCAATTTGAGACCACATCTCCTTGAGTTCGACACGATACACTCATCATTATACTTGTTTGAACTTGTTTAAACTTGTAAAATTGAATTGTAGGAAATTACAAATGTTTTGAAATATCGAAAATTAGAATGACAAATTTCCGACATTTCACTATGATGTTATACAACATGCTCAATAATCCGTACAATTTGGTTGGTAGCATCCTAAATAACTAGGTATGTGTCTTTTTACCTTTATATTTGTATTTTTTTCGTAGATTTTTGAGGTATCGAACATATTTTTGCTAATTCTGTATGTTTTATATTCGTTTTTGCGTTTGGTACAGATGCGGGTTGTGTTGTTTTGTTAACCTAGTGTGCGTTTTTTGTCTACATTATGTTTGGTGTTGTGAACTATTTGATATGGGTTCTACTAAATCTGTATGTGTTTTGTGTAGACTGCTATGTATTTGTTTAAAATTTATATGTTTATATTGGTATGTGTTTTGTTTAGACATGTATGGATTTATACCATACTGGTATGTGTTTTGTTTAGACTGGTATGAGTTTGTCAACATTTAATATATAATGACTAATATGTGTTTGTTCAAATCTGGTATGGACTTTTATTCATCTGATATGTGTTTTGTTTAGACTTGTATGAGTTTATACCTCACTGGTATTCCTTTTGCTTTAACTGGTATGTGTTTGTCAAAATTTGATATATAATGACTAGTATGTTTGTTGAAATCTGGTATGGACTTATATTTATTTGATATGTGTTTTGCTTAGACTTTGTATGTGTGTAATAACTTATTTGTATGTGTTTTGCTTTCACTGGTATGGAAATCTATTCATTTGTTTGTATGTGTTTGTTTAGACTTTGTATGTGTTTATACCTTGCTGGTATGTGTTTTGGTTACACTGGTATGGACATATATTCATTTGAAATGTGTTTACTTAGATTTTGTATGTATTTATACCTTACTGGTATGTCTTTTGCTTCAACTGGTATGTATTTGTTACAATTTTTGAAATATAAAAAATATTATGTGTTTGTTGAAATCTGGTATGGATTTCTATCATCTGATATGTGTTTGTTTAGGTAAAAACCCAGAAAAAAAATACTGAAAAAATCTGAAAAACTATACTAAAAATATTTCGAAACAGTAAAAAAATACTAAAAATGAGCAGAAAAATAAAAAAAATACTAAAAACACGCCGAAAAAATAAAAAAATTACTAAAAATGCGCCGAAAAAAATAAAAAAGTTCTACTAAAAACGAGCCGAAAATGTCCATAGGATATTTGTCCAGTTGATCGTAGGGAACATCAAAAAAATGTGCTGAAAAAATTAAAAAATTCTTCTAAAAGCGTGTGGAAAAATTAAAAAAACTATTAAAAACGCGCCGAAAAAATTACAAATTATAATAAAAATGCGCCGAAAAAATGAAAAATTCTAATAAAAATGCGCCAAAAAATTAAAATTTAACTAAAAATGCGTCGAAAAAATGAAAAATTCTATTAAAAATGCGCCAAAGAAACTAAATATTCTACTATAAACGCGCCGAAAAATTACAAATTCTAATAAAAACGCGTCGAAAAAATAAAAAATTCTATTAACATACCGAAAAAGTCGCAGGCAGCTTGCGCGACCGTGCGAGAAGCTGGGGACATCTGTCTAGCTGAGCGCAGGTAACATAAAAAAAACGCGCCGAAAAAATTATAAATTCTAATGAAAACGCACCGAAAAAATCAAAAATTCTATTAAAAATGCGCCGAAAAAGTCGCGCGCACTGAGCGCAGGAAACGTTAAAAAACGCGCAGGAAAAATTACAAATTTTAATAAAAACGCTCCGAAAAAAATTAAAATTCTATTAAAAATGCGCCGAAATACGCATGCAGCGCCCGCGACCCTTCGCGAAGGACATCTGTCTAGCTGATAGTATGTAACGTCAAAAAAACGCGAGAAATTGAAAATTTCGCAAGAATTTAAAATCTTGAGATATTGAATGGGAACTATTGAGAGTTAGGAAAAAAAATGTATGCTTAATTTTTATGGGAGGAAATTTGGGAGCTTTTAATAATGTCACAAATATGAGAGTTGATAGAAGGTAGTAAAATAGGAGTTCAAACTGATTTTCTAAATACCTCCCATTTAGGTGCCCCGTGGCTCGCTATGGTTGATCATAAGGTAGGTAAACTAATTATGGGAGGTAAATAACTGTTTCTTTTATTTTTTTTTGTGTTTGTTAGGTTGTTATAGTTGTATTTTACATAAATGCAGAATTCGTATGAAATTTTGTATGTACGACAAAGGACCCTACATCATTTAATCAAGAAAAATAAATGCAGTATTCAGATGAAACTCTCGACTTAGAAATTACCACGAAAATTCTCTATCTCTATACACATTTTATTTTATTACTCGTTTTAGAAAAACATGGTAAGAGTTGATTGTCCTATGAGCATATTTGCATTAATTAATCGAAGTAGAGTCCGGTGACAAGTTTACAACTTCAATTAATACATCAAAATAGCCAAAGGAGACTCAATAACAAAATAAGGATAAGAAAGATGAAACAAACGGTCGGAAAAAAAGGGTGAAAATGAACAAATTTCATCTCCCTGTGTCGAATATCTTTATGTGCGGCTTTTATGATTAACTCAAGCAATCAAATTAAACACAAAAAATAAAACCCGATTCGACACAAATAAGCAAAGGATAAAATCATAAACACAAAGACAAACAATATGGAAAACTTTTTTATATTATTAGTTTCGATATCAACCGTACTGGTATCAATAAGACTACAAACAAATCTTTAACGGCAGGCCAAACACGCCACAAATTACAGCACAGATTGCTGCAATCGAAGCTCGGCAATGGAGGGACGTGCTGTAAGAAACGAGTCGGGTGGACAAAATGAGAATTGCGTGGTGATCTCGTAACAGTATGTTATGAGAGTAGTTAAGCCATAATCGCGAATGTCAGTAAAATGGACTTGTAAAAGACTTGTAAAAACTCCTATTTCTTCCCGTTTAAATCAATGAAAATCTGAGTCGGCTGCAGCCTCAAAAAAAGACTACAAACAAACAGAATATTTTGATCAACCGTACTGGCGATCTTGATCAGTTCTCAGTCTCTCTCTCTCTCTCTCTCTCTCTCTCTCTCTCTCCCATCATCGACCGATCAGTCTTGGTCGCAGCTCGCTCTTCTCTCCGACTCACGAGAACCTGGTGTAGTAAGGCTGCTCTTCCAGGTTGTGATCGCTCTCTTTCTTCTCTCTGAACTGGTACTCCCTCCTCTCTGTCTGTGATTTGGATGCTCCTGTAATTAGGGACTGATAAGGGCTTGATTTCATAATTTCGGTTAATTTGGGATTGGTAAGGGGGTGGTTTTGTAGTTTGCGTTAATTAGGGACTAATAATTTCGTAGTAGATAAGAGGGCTGATTTGTGCACAGTTGGGCTTATTTGGGCTTAATTGGTTACTGTTTTAATGGATTTGTTTTTTTATATATCATTTTTTTCAAAAATAAATTAATACTTACCACTGTTTTGAAAATAATGGGGTAACTATCATTTCCGCCACTAGTAGTGGCGGAACATGGCGGAACATGTGGATTTTATAATTTTTCAAAAACGGGATTAATTAGTGAACAAAACGTGTTCCGCCACTACCACTGGCGGAACAGGGGAAAAATTTACCTGTTCCGCCACTTTCACTGGCGGAACAGAAAAAAAATTAATTTTTTCTCAAAAAAAAAAAAAATTAATTTTTTTTCCTGTTCCGCCACTACCAGTGGCGGAACACACTGTTCATTTGCACTAATTAATCATGTTTAGTCAGTCAAATGAGAAATTTTTAAAAAAACTGAAAATTCACATGTTCCGCCACTAGTAGTGGCGGAACAGATGTGTTCTGCCACTGGTAGTGGCGGAAATGGTAGATACCACATTATTTTGAAAGGAATGGTATTTACTGGTTTATTTTTGATAAAAATGGTATAAAAACAAAAAAATCGTTTTAATGAGTTTGAACTTCGTAGTTTTGAGTAGAGTACTTTTAGCCATGTTATTGAGTTCCATGTTTTAATCACAAGAAGAAAGAAGTTGAGGTCTTAGCCAAGCTTGTTTGGGACCTCTCGAGTATCTATTCCTCACTACAAGATGCATATCCGTGAATTTCATATTTTGAGGCTTTGAATACTTCCTATTTGTAAGTGCTCAAATACAGAAACTAAACATACAATTCTGAGTTTAATATGCATTTCTCAACATAAATGTAAAATGCTCTGTTCGTATTTACAAGCCAAAAGACTCGAAACTACATCTCAGAGAAAAAGAAAATAATAGTTACACAAGTTCATTTCACAGACTGCAAGGAATTTCATTTATTATTTATTTATACATTTATTTATTTATTTATTTTTGTAGGGTCTGAAATATATTAAGAAACATTAATGAAGGCTCTAGCGAAGCATTTTGGCGCTAGATTGCTTCTCTTATATTCCTTTCTCCTCGACGTAATCTTTAAAGGACTTATGGTTCATATTTTAATTTCAAACTTATGTAGCTTCTGTAGGAATTGGATGATAAATTTTATTATGATGATGTAATTGTAACAAGTTATTAGCAAATTGATGTATGGGCATGTATGATATAGGATATATATTATTAATTGAAAATCAGTTTTTTAATATGAATTTGTGTTATATATTATGTTGAACAAAACATGTTATATCTAAATTGTAACCTGACAAAGATATTTGGAAAAAAATATATGAAATTTCTAACAAAACCAAACAAAAATTATAATAAATTTATAACAAAAGTCACAAAATTCATAATAGAATCCCAAAATTCATTATTAAATTATTAAAAGAATCTAACATAAATTAATTATAAAAATGTCAAACAATTTATAAAAAAAATTATAACAAAGTTGTATTAAGAATCTAACATAATTCATAACGAAATCTAACAATCAACATCCGAAAATTCATCTATACATTATGAATCAACAAAACACATTTACTAAAATCTTTTTTTTTGGACACACATATGACTACTATCTAACAATTCCTCTTTTCTTCTTGGTACAGTATGCTTACATTATTAATGTGCCTTTTGTATACCACTAAGAGCTCAAAGCGAAAAATTAATGCATCTTTTATATACCACTAGCCATTTGTGTTCAAATTGAAGTGTTCCGATTTATTTAATTCAATAATTGAAAAAAACTAGAGAAAAGTCCAATTTTGCCCCCTTAATTATTGAATTAGCTCAATTTTGGTCCCTCTATTTTTTATTGGTGCAATTTTAGTCCCCTCAACTATTTAATAGGTAGATTTTTGATCTTTCCATCCGTTAAGTGTTTACGTGTCCGTTAAATATGGCACGTAAACAATGACGTGGCATATATTCTTCACACGTACGCAATAACGTATTAACTTTTATTTAACAAATAAACATGCATAAAAAATATACATTTTTTTAATAAAAATAATATTTTAAGAAAAGAGGGGAATTAATGATTTTTTTTATTTTTTTCAAACATTTGTCACGTTACTAATGTCTCAAATTTAACGGACACATAAACACTTAACGGATGAAAGGACCAAAAATGCACTTGTTGAATAGTTGAGGGACTAAAATTGAACCAATGAAAAGTTGAGGGATTAAAAATGAGCTAGTTTAATAATTGAGGGGGCAAAAATGGACTTTTCTCAAAAAACTATTATTTTCTACAAAATCCTAAAAAGAGCACATGACATGATTTTGTAAGTTGACTGGTACTATGCTATTTCTTTTAATTATTTTTTTTCTTGTGTTTTAAATGTGGTTTTATGAGTTAGTGATTGAACTCACAAGATTCATTATTTGCTTGTAGTTTTGAGTTTTGAAATCTGCATTTCCTTACTGAAATACTTTCTGAAGCACTTCTTTTGAAATTTGAGGTTTATACACTCTCATAATGGTACACACATGGAACCTTGAGACGCCATTTTCAAATCCGCAACCTTTGTGACCCCAAAGACTGCATCGTTCTCAACCTCATCTTCAAAGAGGAACTATCTTGTCCCACGGTAAAACATATGCAAAACTTTATTTGAGCATAAAAATCTGAGATTAAGTAGACTGAATTTCATCAATTTTTACCAAAATATAACGAAATTATTAGAAAAGAAACTCCAACCGAGATTAAGTAGAAGATAAGCCAGTTCAAATCAAAAAATTCGAGCCCAATTAATCACTTGTCCACCTCATCTAAGATGGCGACATGAGGTGGGTCTTTCATCAGTTCAGGTTCAAGGTCCTATTACCTTTTCGCTTCTCTCTGGTTCTTTCTCTGCGAGCGTCGATCCTCTCTCTGTTCGGATTCTCACATTTTTATGGTTGCTTTCTTTCTCTCCGTGTTCCTTTTTTGCTCTGAAGGGATTCACGAGAGGAAGGAGTTAACGCCGCTGAAGAGATTAACAGAGCGCTCTTGTTTCTCTCCGTTTCTCCTATCGGCATGGAAAGAAAGGAGCTGCCACATCAGCCGTCGGTAGATGATCGGGCATTTTGATCTGTTTGCGTTTATTAAAATGTTTCCAATCAAACACTTAGGTTACGGTTACCCATACCATTCATACAACGAATAAAAACTTTCTTAAAAGCCCTGAAACATTTAAAATGCTCTCGGCTTTAAGCTAGGCATAAAGGTGACAAATGGGTGGGTCGGGTCGGATCACTTCGAGTCTCGAGTAGTTCGGATCTCGGGTCGTTCGGGTTTCAGGTCGTTCAAATCTCGGATATTTTGGGTTTCGGGTCGTCCGGGTTTCAGGTATTTCGGATCTCAGGTCGTCGGGTCGGGTCGGGTCAGGGTTCGGGTCGTTGACTTACCAATATTTTCGGAACGGGTCGGGTTCGGGTTCGGGTGGGTCGGGTTTTCGGGTCAGGTCAGATTTTGCCAGCTCTAGTTACGTATTGTGTTTAACTTGTGAGGAACTTTTTTTATTTGAATAAATATATATCTATTTTTAATTTTGTGCAACTAAAGAGGTCGATGAGCTCAAAAGGCTTAAATATATTTATATGCCTTAGTAACCAATATAACTAATATATAATTTTCTAAAATAATATATTGACGATTCATTTATTATATGCAAATTCAAGTTATTCAGGTTCGGCTAATTGAGCGGTTCATTCAGGTTATGGCACATTCAGGTTCAGGTCGTTCGGGTCTCGGATCATTCGGATCTAGGGTATTTCGGATTTCGGGTCGTTCGGATTCCGGATATTTCGGGTTTCGGGTCGTTTATGTTCGTATCGGGTCGGGTTTCAGGTCGTTAGCTTGTCAACGTTTTCGGGTCAGGTTTGGGTTCGGTTGGGTCGGGTCGGGTCCGATTTTGCCACCACCTCCATTTTACACTTTACAAAAGACCTCCAACTTTTGCACTTTGCACTTTTGCTTAAAAGCCCTCCAACTTCTCCATTTTACAAAAGTTGATTAATTTGGCCCGAGGCCCAAATTTGCATGAGGATTTAAAAAAACCCAACAATTTAAAAACATACATCTATCATAACATGATGAGTTTTTTCATACAATGTATACATATTATTTCATAAATTTACACACAATCTTAATATGTAACATAGTCCTCACAGAATATTATACACACTATTTCATATAGTCCACTATATATTTTAATATTGCCCACACCTTAGTAGATGACAATAACTTACTAATTAAAGCTTATTGTTTTCAACAACATGGACAATCAAATACGATAATTTGGAATTATGATGTTGTGACTAGATTTATTTTTATGAACTTCATTAGTATCCTGTATACTAAAATTCAAGCCACTTTGGAAGACAAATTAAGTCATTTTTGATATTCAGCGAGTGACCATGTGGGGAATATATTTCGGTAATCAAACCATACGTAAAAAAACTTCCTGTCATTCCCTGCATTTAACATTAAAAAAAAAATCCATTAATTTATTACACGCGTTAAGTTAATATCTTTGAATCTAGAAATAAAAAAATGAACCTAGAAATTTATATGATAGAGAGAATGCTATTTCAATTGTTCTTATACTAAATTTCATGAATTACACAATTCTAGATCTCAGGATTACCTAACAATAGATTCATTTTGTGAACTTGTTTCTAAGCCTATTTTAGATGCTAATTTAAGTAAAAAAAGAACTCGTTTCTAAGACTCATATTATTTTCTTTTAATTCAATGAAGAAGGCAATCTTACTTTCATTAATTATATTGTGTCAACAAATTTTGAACTTTTGACATATATTTCTTTTGCAAGATAATCAACCAACTAGATTATGACAAGGCAATCTTACTCTCATTAACTTGATTTTCAAAAAAAACCTAATTTTCAAATAATTTTCATCACTTTGAAGTTTCAAATTCTGTCTCAAATGTAGAAGGGTATCAAATCTGTGGTTCATGGCCAAACCAAAATAACTCAAGTGGTTAGACACTTTTGAACTTTGAGGATAGGTCCTAAGTTCAAGCAAACTCATTAAACATTATTTAGTAAGTTCTTTACCTCATTAATGGTGGGTTCAAATCTAAAAAAAAATCTTGGTTCATCGTAACATGTTAAAAATACTAAATTGACTACATAAAACCTGTGGGGATTTTTTTTTTTTAATGGTAAGCGTATGCTTACGTTGTATTAATACGAAAGAGATTCATTACATGCTTATGTACATGATAGGGTTGAAACCCCTAATCGAGAAACAACAATTGAATCGAAACTAATGCTAAGAAAAATAGCAAAAACTAATCCGTCCTAAAGCTAGTACTTAGGTTCTTGCTTCCAAAGCTTGAATTCATTCCTTGGTTGTCAGAATTGCCTGCTCCGCAGTGGCAGTAGTGGACTTGTGGAGATTGCGGAAATTATGTCCGTTCCTTGCTTTCCAAATTTCCCAACAAGTGGTGGTCCAAATGGTGCCCCACTTTCGTTGGTATTCCTTGGCGAGGTTTCGATGGATTGTTTGTGAGATTTTGACCGGGTCTTGCATTCCTTGTGTTGGCCAGGCCATGTTGTGGGCGATTGCTATTTTATTCCAAACTTCCTTTGCGTAAGGACATTGAGCGAATAGGTGGGCGTGCGACTCCATATTGCCATTGTAGTGAGTCGGAGGATAGTTGTCCTCTTGCATGGAGCTTATCTCTTGTGTGCAATTTTTCTTTCGAGAGTAGCCACATTGGGGGGGGGGGGGGGGGGGGGGGGGGGGAGGGGACTTTAAGTTTCTATATTTGCGCCTGGGCCGCGTCCGTTCGCCCTTTATATGCAAGTACTGTATATGCCTTCTTTACAGTAAAAGACTCGTCTGTGCCACTCTTCCATACCATCATGTCCTCTTGCGTTGAGAGGGCGATATTTTAGATGTGACTCTTTAGGTCTCTAAGCTTGGCCTCTTATTGAGAATTTAGTTGCCTATCCCAGTGCCACGGCTGGTCAGCTACCAGAATCTGACTAACTGTGCTAGATTTGTTGTGAGCCCTAAGGTAGAGACCCTGGTAGTCATTTGCTAAAATTCTTCCATAGAGCCATTTGTCCCTCCAGAAGTTTGTGGTCTGCCCATTGCCTAGTTTGATAGACGCATGATTGTTAAATTTTGGCAGTACTTTGCCAAGGTCTTTAATGAAGAAGCTGTTATGTTTGTTTTGCCACATTTTGGCCTGTCATCTTGCCAAAGCATCGTAGTGCTAAATTGATAAGTTGGAGGTTTTCTTTTTTTGCTTCTGAGATGATGATCGTGTCATTGCTTGCATTCGCATTGTGTGTGCTTGGGGGCTAGAGGATTTAGATGGTTAATGAGGAATTGGAGGGCGTCAGCTATTAGGTTGAACAGGAGAGGCAAGAGTGGGTCTCCCTGCCTTAAGCCTCTTTTATGTGCGAAGAAAGGTTGTAGACGCCCGTTGATCTTCAGAGCTGAGCTTGAGGAGCATAGCAGATTATTGATCCATTGGATCCATCTTGCTGGGATCCCCTCTGCTTCATGAGATCCCTAAGGAACTGCCAGTTAATTGTGTCGAAGGACTTTGCAAAATCCACTTTGTATCAGACAGCTGGTCTTTTGGTCTTATCTAAATAGTTAATGGATTCCCTGGCTGCTAAAAAGGACTCTAAAATTTGCCTGTTTTTGATGAATACAGTTTGATTTTCCGAGACTAGCTGTGGCATCTTTTCTTGTAGCCTCATGGTCAGAATCTTGGAGATTAGTTTGATAGGGCCATCGATTACAATAATCGGTCTGAAGTCTCTTATTTCACCTGCATTCTTTGACTTTGGGATAAGCGAGATCTGTGCTTTGTTAATGGTAGATAAATCGACTGAGTTATTCGTGAATTCCTTGCATAGCCAGATTAAGTCATCTTTAATTGTCTCCCAATATTTCTGAAAGAATTCTATTGGGAATCCATCGGGAACAGAGGCTTTGCCTTTTGCCAGCTCGAATAGTGCACTTTTGACCTCTTCTGGGGTCATGTCGTCTGCCAATTCTTGCAGGTTGTCAATTGGAGGGATTGTGTTGAGGAATTGCTGCGGATGGTGGCCTATTGCAGGTGCATGGCCCAAAGAGGACTTATAGAAGTGCTGGAATGCATTTGTAATATGGCTTTAATTAGAGAATGTCTGTCCATTTATTTCTATGGATGTAATTTCGTTTATCTGTCTGGTAGCAGATGCAAATGTATGAAAGTATTTAGTGTTTTGGTCCCCTTCCTTAATCCATTTGCATCTAGCTCTTTGCTTTCATTTTATTTCTTCCACATTCGCTTGTTCGCATATTTTTTCTTTGAGTGCAATCCTTTATTTTTTCTCTTTGTGCGAGAGAGATCTATTTTCTTCTGCTTTGTCCAGTTTGCCTATTACAAGCTTTGCGAGTGTACTTTGCTTGCTTAGATTGCTAAATTTTTTGTTTTACCAGGGTTTGAGGGCATTCCTTACTTTGTTTAGTTTGTAGGCGATGTTGAGGGTAACGTTGGATGACAGCCTATCCAAGCCCCATGCCTATTTGATGATGTCGTTAGGCTCATCATATTTTAACCAGGCTAGTTCCATTCGGAATCTGTGCCTAGGCTGCCTTGCTAGTGCAGAGAATGATAGTTGGAGCGGTGCATGATCAGAGATGGTTGCAGTCTGTGCTACAAGATTTGCAATGTGGTTGAGGCCGCTCCAGTGATGCGACAATAGGCATCTATCTAATTTGCTAAAAGTTGGTGATGGTCGCTTGCTAGACCATGTAAAGTTACGTCCCTGTAGTTGGACTTCTGATAGTTCAAGTTCATTTATCCTCTCGTTGAACATAAGTACAGGCTCAATCGAGTGATTGTGTCTCGAGGATTCCGTGGCATTTCTAATCATGTTAAAGTCACCTACTATGATCCATGGTAGGTCATTGAGTTCTCTTATGTTGCTAAGTTCATTTAGGAATTGTTCTTTAAGTGTGGCGGGAACGAGACCATAAACATTCGAGGTCATGAAGGAGAGCTTATTCCTATAAGTAAGGATGCATGTGAGCAAAGAGTCTAAAACGTGGGAGGATGTGCATGTGTAATCATCTGACTATCGGTCATGATTCTACCTGCGCTGTTATTGGCCGTTTTGCTCAGGGCGTTCCTCAAGTGCGGAGGGCAAACTTGGGTTTGCATAAAGGGAGTTACATTACTCCATTTTGTTTCTTGAAGGCACAAAATAGAGCATTTGATGTCTCGAAGCGAGTTTTTGACCAAATTACTTTTAAAGCTAGAGGAGATACCTCTCCCATTCCAAAATACAATAGAGATAGGCTTAATATTCATTACAAAATATAGGTGCTAAAATAAAAGAAGTGTAGCAAAATAACATAACTAATTTAAAAGGATACTAAAAGAAAAACACTAAAAAGACATGCTTGACTTTGGAAAAAAAAAATCAAGCAAGCTTGCTTGGGCCGACTGCAAATCCTTCGGCCCATTTAGCTTGACTGAGCCCTCAGTTTCATGGTCCAGTCTATTATCTTTAGGCGGTGCAAATCCAGGTGGCACTCCAGCAACATTTTCCTCTTGAATCCCGTCTCTCTCTCTATCCTCTCAGCACTCTCTTTCCTCGGCCTTTCCGCCGCCTTATTCTCTTTCTCTCAATGGATCGCCTCTCTGAGGCTGCTCTTAAACCGACCTAGCTCTGCTTCGTTCATCTCCTCTATGAAATCTTCTTGATCCAGCAAACTCCAGTCTGGGTTGCTTGCGAGAGCTTCTCCTAGGTTGAGCACCAGGGGGAGTGATGAGATTTCTTGCTTTGATTGGAAGTGAAGAGGGGTTACTGGTTCGTTTGTTGCCCTTTGGGCCACTGAAACAGAGGCTTTTCTCTTTTTGTTAAGCCTGTTGTCGGCTGCAGCTGGGCTGGGGCTCTTGTACCTTGCATGGCACAGTTGAGGTACCCACCATTGAAACAGTTAGTTGCTCAGTCTGTGGTGCCTTTGCAGTGCCTAGAGAGAGTTGAGGTTGGCTTGCGACTTGTCTGATGGCTGTATGGCTTGAATTTTTTCAAAAAGAGCTCTTGCATCCTCTCTGGCCTCTGGAGGAAGAGAAAATATCAAGTGGTGTACCACTTCGATCTGATTGCTACAACTTCTGAGAGGTGAGTCAACAGATTGGCTGGATTGGGTTTTCTCTTTGCCTTTGAGTTTTTTCTGGAGAGTTTCATTGACTTTAATGAAATATTCCAGAGATGGTTCTTTGTTTTGCAATGTTTCTGGCCTATGATTTTCATCTCTCCACCCCACTATGTTGATAGGGCATTCAGTTTTATTTTCTTTGAAAAATATGTGAAGTGCTTCAGGGATGTCACCCAAATTGGGGGCAAACACTACTACTCTGAGTCTCTCAATTGAAGAGATATCAGTGAGTGGCCCATGGTGCTTCATGCTGCCAAATGTGCTGACCATGTTTTGAATTTCAGACCTTCTCCAATCAAATGTTGGGAGGTTGAAAATCTCAAGCCAAGCCTTTACTCTATATAGTGCTACAAGTGATTTGTGGGCTCTGTTCCATGGATAAATCACTAATCCAAGGTCAGTGAGCTCTTGAGGGGGTTTAGTCCTCAAGTTGTTCATGGACATATTAGGAGATAATGAAACAACATACTGATCATCTCTAAGATGTGCAATTTGTGCATAACCTTCAAAGAACTTACTTTTCTCTACCTCTTTCCTGATTTCGTCCACTGTGAGGTGTAGTACTAATCTTGCATCAATGATGAAAGAGCTGCTATATCTAGCTAAATCTCTCTCTGCCACCTCACTAGGCTGGACATGATAAATCACCATTGGTTCACGATATTCTGGCAATCTCATCCCTTCTTTCATAGGGGGTGGTACTTGCTCTGATCTGCAGTTTCTGAAGATGTGGCCTGATTTACCACACCTTATACAATGGAATGGTAAGTTGCATTTGCCTGCTATATGTCCTTCCTCATAGCAGTTTAAGCATCTGTTGTGCCAGTAATTAACCATGGGGTCAGGGGGCATAGAAATGCCAGGTGGTGCATTATTCCGTTTTGCGAAAGTGTCTTCTACTGAGTAGTTAGACTTGAATCTGTTAGACAGCTTTTTTTATGCTTTTGTTTGAATGATGGAGAATACTTCCTATATTTTTAGAAAAGGTTGGAAGGTCCTTTTATAAAAAGAGATGAGAAAACTAGGTCAAAGAAATTAATTATATTTCAAACTCCCTATTAATTTTCTCTTTTTGATTTCATTTAAATGACAGTTAAAATTAAAATAAAGAAGTTTTAAAATTCAATATTATTTAGTTTAATAAATATTACAACAATCACAGCTATAGAAAAAAATCAATCAGCAGTTTCATCTTTGGCGTTTGGAGAGTCACAAACCTTGCCTATACTCATCAACGCTTTTGCTTGGCTTATTTCCTTCATACGAACATGTCGACCGAGGGAAATGAAGGAGAAAGCTCCTAACAAGTGAGAGCACAAGGAATTTCTTTTCCATTTAGAGATGGAATTCCCTCCCTAGATTGCCGTACAAGGGAAGGCTCAGTCGTGCCGTTCTCACGCCCATTCAAGCAAGATTCTCTCTCTCTCTCTCTCTCCCTTCTCTAATTAGCTCGTAATTAGGATATGACTTAATTAAGGCTTTGAAAGCTGAGTTATACTAGTTAGGGCTAAATTATTGCTTAATTAGGGTTATTGAGAGATGCATTAAACATATTAAGGTTAACTTATGGCTTAATTAGGGTTAATGAGATGAATTGTGTTCTCTTTTGTCCTGTGCTCTCTCCCTTCAATAGCTGATCAAAATATATATAAAAAATGTCAATTTCATAAAATATCGAATCTGACTTAATTATTCCAAATACTTATAAAAAAATTCTAAAAATACCAAAGAATAATATTATAAAAAAATACGGATTATAATACATTTGATGCTGCAAGGTTTGTGCTCTTACCTAATAATTTCATTATCTTTTTTTTATTAATAGCTATCTCGTTTTAATGAAAGAAATATTTTTCTAGGCAAGAGTGATTCATAAAGGGGCCGTTTGGCAAGTGAAATTAGTAGAATAGAATTGAATTACAAGATGGAGAAGAAAAAAGTTCTTGAATTAACTAATTTCAAAGTTTGTTTGCATGTTAGAAATATAAAAGTTTGGAAAATATAATTCTTTGTTTGTTTGTTTGGAAACATTTGGAATTGTGTTATGAATATAAAATTAATTATGAATCTAAATATGATAGTTATACAAAAAATACTACAAAACATTCTTTCCTCGTCTTCCTCTCAAATATATTCTTCCAATTATACAGAATATAAAATTGGTTTGAGAAATCATGATACATGACTTCATTAGTTTTTGGAATGAAGAATAGCTCTGCGACTGTGCCAGTGCTAGCAGAGATGATACAAGGCTTGCTCGTGGTATAGAATCTTAGAGACGGATAAACAATATTCTCTGCACATAATGGCGTCATTCTTTCTTTAGAACAGTCATGACTCGATCGCAGGCTATACATCAGGCTCGTCTCATTTTATCATTATTTTATGATTTATTAAATTTATTTGTTTTGGTTAACTTTAGAAAAATAACCAACAATCTCATAATTTGTTTTTCTTTTGGGAGTGAGACTGCGCAATGGTACTATAGCAACTCCGTAGCGACGGTATATACAACTGATAAAAACTACATAAACTGAAAACAAACAATATATAAAAAACCATTTTTGTAAAAATAGTATATACGTGAAAAAACAAAAAAAGTATATGGAAAACACAAACAATATATAAAAATCCATTTTTTTAGAGGTCGTAAAATAATATATACGTAAAAGACGAAAACAGTATATACAAAATAAAAAACATATAGAAATGTGAAAGAAACAATATATAAATGAAACGGTTGCTACATAGTCTCTACAATACTCAGGTCGTGATTTCTACTTTTACTTCTCTTTTTTATAATGTAAGATTCCTGTAAGATCATGAGTCATGCGAGCACTATACTGCGCTGGACATGAATGAAGGAACCGGTAGTATTTCACAAATCAAATATGGACTTGACTCAAATGAGAAATCTTCATATGCCAAATAGACCGTAAATTATTGAAATTAATGGTTCAACTTAATATTATTTCTAATTGCCCATCAATTAATCGATTAATTTTTATTTTTTCATTTTTTTGAAGGTTGTGACTCCTCATGAGAGGAAGTTTGAGAAAGGAGAAGAGAAAAAAAAAAGGTGAAAAAGAGCTATTTAAAAAGCCAAAAAATAAAATAAATAAAATGGATTTAAATCAATTGCCTCATACAATACAGAAATGGAGGGAACTAATAACAATAATATCACCGCGCCAAATGTGTAGTTTAAATTAAAATCAGAATTTATTCATGTATATGTATGGGCTCATTTTGAATTATAGAATGTGTATGCTAATATCTTATATACTTATATTACAAAATAACTAAGAAATAATTCAATACCAGCAAAAATAACTAATCAAAAATCCAGTACTGCAGCATCAGGAGGGTTGCATTCTTGTCAATGATAAAAATGTGACTTTTAATTAACTTCATTTCTTAATAAAAATGATAATTTGAGAATTACTTCTCTTTATGAATTTATATGTCTTTTCTTTATTGCTATATTTCAAACCATGCATTTATCATGCTTATATAATATACAAAAACAGGATGAGTTTTCATACTATTTATACATATTATTTCATACGATCTACACAATCTTAAAAAATGTAACATACCCTTCCATAATAATTAAAATTTATAAAATAAAATATAATAATTGTCTAAGTATTAGTAGTCTCACATTCAACTTCAAGTTATTTCGTAAATAATCAACAATATACAAAATACCTTAATAATTGCTCGCACCTTTTTATATGATAATAACTTACTAATTTAAGTTCATTATTTTCAACAACATAGACCATCAAATACAAAAAACACGGAAAAACAAATTACAACAATCTAGAACTTAGATGTTGTCGACTAGATTTTTCTCTATGTACTTCATTACTGTACTGAAATTCAAGCCGCTTTTGAAGACAATTTAGAAGAAACAAAGATATTAATGTTATAAAATAACTAAAATAAAGAGATAAAGAAAATGAGAAATGGCAGAGTATTCTTTATTCCATTGTTGTCTATCTTCTTTACATTATATGGCTCTATTTATAGAAAGAGCAATCCCTTTTATATTACATAAAAATAAGAGAGAATAAATACAAACATAGTGATATTCGAAGTTCAAGAAAAGATATATACATCCACACTATTCTAGATTGTTCTTAACATAACAATACATGAATACATGGAGGTGATGTATTTAGAAGTTCAAGAATGAAATGTATATGGACATCCATACAACAATTATTCATAACACTCCCCCTTGGATGTCCACATTTATCTTGCATATGCATTAGATACTGTCTCGTTAAAAACCTTGCCAGTAAAAACCCGATGGGATAAAAACCATAGCGAGGAAAAAAGAGTACAGCGCGTAATATTTCTCCCCCTCATGTATACAAGTAATTGTAAAACAATGAACTCCACTCTGATGTCTTAGTTGCTCAAAGTCTTATAACGAGTTTAAAAAAATCTACAAGATTCTCACATTGAGCAAATTTTGTGGATATCTAACTCAAACTGCATCTGGAGTGTTTTAAATGGACATTTACAATCCGAGCTCACTTTGATTGTTTAATATGTCATTACTTTGGATATGTTAAATTATCAAAGTTATCAATGCAGATAATCTATTTGTGTCATGAAGTATAATAATTTTAGAATGACTTGGTGATGGAACCATCAAGTTCTATATGGTTGAATGCCAACAACAATCATATTTGAATAAATATTCTATTTGCAACTGAGCCTTATATGGATCTGACGTATATTCAATATCTAAATATCTGATTAATTTAGATTTTGCGATATTTATTTATTATATCGCATACATTTAGTTTCTTTAATATCACTTCAATTCGTATTCTTGTTGGCACAGAATTATATCTCGCTAAAAAAATTTACAAGAAATATATATTATGTTGGATAATATAAGTGAGATACCTTAATAAACTGATTGCACTCAACTGATCTTCTGGACCAAAATTTTCATCATTATATAATTATCTCTTGAAAAAATTTAATCTTATAAATATGCTTGAATATTTTGTTGACATTGAAATTGCACGTAGATCTGCTGAATCATTACTTAAGGTTATATCAGACATTTATTTCACTGTTCTTTTGAATTCATGCGTGGAGAGAAACTAATATATGAAATGTCTCCATATTATACCGTCTTAGTATTTTCGACACAAATGAATTATGAAATGAAAAATCCTTCAGGGAATTATCCAATTTATAATTTAAGACAATATTTTGTTTATTAGAGAATTTTTATTTCAAATTCTTTTAAATAAGTTTATAGGAGTTTCATTAGATTTCAGTTATAAATATATAGCAATAGTCAAAAACAAAATATATCTTTCTTATAGAATATGTAATTTTAATCAATTACATAACTTCCATTCAATGAATATTTTATATCAATTGTTATCTCATGGTACCAGATTAGATTATTTCGTACAAAGATCTTTGTAATTTAATAAGATTCATCTCTCGAGAGTTTAAATCATATGCTTCAGGCATTCTAAATCCTTCAGGGATTCATTAATACAATACAACCAGATGAGTTATATTTGCAACAACGTAAATGAGAATCATTTCAAGTCATTCATGGTCTCTAATTTGAATTTCCCATTGCATCCCATAACTTGAATTTTCTCATTACATTTTCTTGCAAAAACTTCTTATAGGTTTATCATCTTACAACACTGGTTGTTTGTAGTATAAGTAACTACGTTTATATTTCACTAGTGAATATCATGATGCTTAAATCACATCTTTATTATTATGGCCAATATCTTTCGACATTATATATTAAATTTTAGTTCTAGATCCTCATTTTCATTTGTTGTATTAACTACAATTGTATTACAAGTTTTATCTTAATTATGATTTTGTTTCGGTTCCGTTCTTTTTCAAGTAGAGACAAAATTAATTGAGATCTCATCATTTTTAACATTTTTAATGTTGTCAGGTACCTGAACCTTTCAAAGGCTATTTGCTCACTTATGTCTCCTACTCTTTTATTTTCAATAACATCTTCAGGATGATTAAGTCATTAAAATTTTGAATGATGTCAATTTTCTTATCATGCTATTTCTTCTTCCTCGGATTTTATTCATTTATTTTTGGAACCGACTTGGTCGACCACGCTTCTGACGTATATAATACTTATAATTATCCAAGGGTAACAAGCATGACTTCATTCAATGCTGGAATATATGATTTATAATCATTGTATGAATCAATAAAAATAATATATTTGTAATCTGTTACAAATTCATGAGCTTCTAGTTCATATTAACGTTTTCGAGGATCTAATTGATAAATTGATGATTCAATATATTCCATTTCTAGTATTTCCAGCTTATATATTTCTCCCCCTAATGCTGGCATTAGTTTTCTCTTAAGACCATGAAGTTCTTCGGGAATTACACGAGTTATTATATAATTTAATCCTTTAACAACAGTAATTTGATTATTCGCCAATTTTCTTCTTCTGAGATTTTCATTTGTAGATTCATAATGGTCTTCCATGCTTCATGCATGCTTATGACTCATTTTCTATATATGTAACTGATGATCCTTCTGGAATATCAATGTAACATGGGACATTGTTAGCATATATACATGACTTATTTCAACATGTGCATATGGCAATTGATGTACTATATTTTTCAAGTAAACTATCTTTTGAAGTTCTGATTCATATATATTGGATCATGAGTCGAAATGAGACAAAATGCTTCATGATGTTTGGTTTCCTCTTTGGCTCTTACAAAAATTTGCCTCGTCAAATTAAGAATCAACATATCATGTTGTGAATACGTTTCATGTCAATGATTTAAAATATCAAAATATTAGGGATGCTTCAAATTCAACACATATTGCCAGCATTATTTTAGAATCTATATTGGTGCATTCATGTGGTGCTACTGGCACGTATATCACATAGCTAGCTAGAATTTAGCTTGCACCATTCTTGACTTACGATTGAGGGATACTGTCATTTGACATCAATATAATCAATGCTACAACATGATCTTAAATCTTAATTGTCATGCTAAATCATAAATTTCTCTTTAAATTTATAGTGTGAGCGTTACTATTTAAATTAGTGAACTTCCGGTTCATTTTGTAGCATGAGCATTTGCATTTGAATTAATGAACTCTGGTTCATTATTATAGCATACGAATTTCCATTTGAGTTGATGAACTTCTGATTCGTATTTATAGTATTGTATTATACAAGTTAGTGGACAAAGAAAATAAATTTTCTAATATATGTTTTGTTTCAATATATATAATATAAAATCTTTAATTGTCTCCAAAATATTATATTGAGATTGTCTTCATGGTGGATCTTCAGGTGCACAAATATTGTTTATTACAATAGAAATGATTTTTTTTTTCCATTATAGTTCCATGCATATCATAATGAATACACTCTAAGAATGCTTTGGCCCATTATGTTAGAAAAAAAATCATAAATAAGTTGAAGTAAGTAAACTTGAGGTTTACTAATAAGTATTACTTAATATAATAAATCAATAGAAAAATTGTAAGTTTTTCTATTATATATTTCTGTTATGCAATATTTCCCGGATTGCAAAAATATTTGACTCATTCATAGTCTCGATATTATAACTATTTTGACGGATAATTTTATAAACTTAATAAACTTTTTGAGACAATGCATATTGTTAATATTTAATTTTGTCCACTATCAATGAATAATGCACTTATAATTTCTATTGTGAACAAACAAACTTTGATTCATAATTAAAATTATATATATATTGATAATGATAAAAATAAAACAAAACGAAAAAAATATTTCTCTCTACCTGTAAACATTTCTTTCTTTACATCGTTGTTGTTAGTGCATCTCTAGATCTAGCACATGATATCATTATTTTTGGTGGTCGACATTTTCATTATTATGGTAGATAAAATTGATATATTTATATTTCTCTTTTCATTTATGGAATCTTAATAAAGATCCATAAGATTATATGGCGTAAGACAAGTACATACCGGATATCTTTTACTACCACATGTAAACCATGAGCTTGTAGACTCTTCAAAAAATTATCTTTTTGAGCTTTTTGTCTTTTATTGTACGGTTTTCTTATTACAACCATCATGCCGCCAAGTTAGTTTCGACCACACCATCTTTAACGTCCGAATCCACAATCATGACACTCATATATGGAACCATTCACTTCAGGGAAAGGTATGTAATCAGATGGACAAGTTTCATGATTTTATTTTATTTTAATTTTGGAGCATCATATATTATAAAAAAAAATTATAGGCAACAAAATGATGACTCTTCCGGAGTCTTCAACAATACAAATGTTGCGTTAACATTTGATTTCATTTTTGTCAAATTAGAGAAATATTTTATAAATATTATGTAAGTTGTTGAAATGTCTGATGGAGATATGTTTTAATCATCCATTTTTGATTCCACAATTAAAAATGTCAAATTCCTTTTATTAATCTGCCACACAATTTTTTTTTTGTCATTAACATAATTGATCATATTTTCACTCTTTTCAAGAGACCATCAAATTCAATAAAATCTTTTGGTGTACAATTTGTACATAATGAATGTTCTTTCATGCAACATCGAAATCATATGTATTTCAGAATTATTTACAAATTATTATCTTGTTGCATCACCTCAATTTTTTTTTTTTAGTCTCATTTATGCCGTCAATTGCAACATTCATTCTGGAAGTGCAACGAGTTAAATATATATTATTCATAATTTTCATCCTTTTTATTTTCAAACTCATCATTTTTCTTATTTACAATAAGACATGATATTATTGCTTGAATATATTTGAAAAACTCTCTTCTTTTATTGCTACTTCAAGAGCAAAATAGAAGTTAATGAATGTTCCTTTTCTTCAACGTAAATTCCTTTTTTTTTTTTTTCAAATTGTTTCCTGAGAACTAATCTTCGAGATTGATAATTTTATTTACTGATTTATAATATTTCAACTTCAGGTGCATTCACTAAAACGAACCATCTAGTCACTTCGGGTATATTTAAAAGGAAAAATAATATTGCAACTTCAAGTGCATAAATAAAGTAAATATGCAACTTCTAGTGCAGTAAGAATAATTAGTCCGCAACTTCAGGTGCAACAAAAATATTATTCTGCAACTTTATGTGCAGTAACAAAAATTAACATGCAACTTCGAGTGCAATAAAAATTCAATTTATAACTTTAAGAGAGCTTGCATCAATACCAACGAGCATCATGGAAAACAAAAATTCGAGCAAGAACCCGAAGAAAAATAATCTTTGTATAAGAAAATGATAATAATTATAAGTTGTACCTTTGAAGCGGAATTTAAATATGCACTTAAAATTTCTTTTGATAGTCTTATGCTTCGAAGCGGATTTTTGTTACGTACTTTAGAACTTGAAATATATTTTGGTAGAGTCTCGTGCTGATAACGTGTTATAAAATAACTAAAATAAAGAGATAAAGAAAATGAGAAATGGGAGAGTATTCTTTATTCCATTGTTGTCTATCTTCTTTACATTATATGGCTCTATTTATAGAAAGAGCAATCCCTTTTATATTACATAAAAATAAGAGAGAATAAATACAAACATAATGATATTCGAAGTTCAAGAAAAGATATATACATCCACACTATTCTAGATTGTTCTTAACATAACAATACATGAATACATGGAGGTGATGTATTTAGAAGTTCAAGAATGAAATGTATATGGACATCCATACAACAATTATTCATAACAATTAATTCATTTTGGAGAATCTCGCTTTTTTGTGATATTCAGCAAGAGACCAAACAGGGAATATATTCCGGTACATCATGTAGTTCATCAATCCATAGGTCATAAAGCACCCCGTCATTCCCTGCAATTAATACAAAAAAAAAATCATTATTACATTAATTTAATTTCTTCACTTAATTTTTTATCTAGAGAACATAATTTCTCATTTTCATTATTTATTGTCAATATATTTCGAACTTTCTATATTGATTTTCTTTTTGCAATATACAATCAACCAACTAGATTATCACATTGTGTCAAACTTAAAACTTTACCTGCTGAGGGAAGTCTCCGATATCTAGTTGCATGTCAATGAGGTAATTTGCTGCACAATGCAATGGGTTTGGATCTCTTTCAAACTACAAATTAGAAAAAAAACGTTAAGAGCTAGTTTTTCTTAGTAACCTCATTTTCAGCTTATTTCTTTCATTAATCTCGTTCAGAGTTTCAAACTCAATTACTTCATTTCCAAAATAGACGAACTTAGTCTGAAGTTTCAAATTCTGCTTCAAATATAAAATGTATTTGAAATCCTCTTTCATGATTAACATGTTAGAAATTCCAAACAAATTTCATAAAACATGGGGCGGAATTTGTATTCTCGTATTCGTTATTTGAAGATGAATTTGATACTCCAAATTAAGTTAGTTATAGAAGTCGAGCGGTAATGGGGAAATTAAGAGAAAAAAATAAGTGAAGAAGGAAAGGAAAGTTTGATTGAGGAGTTGAAAAGCGTTGATTTGGATGCACATGAATATCGCTATTACTTGAATAATCATCTTTCTCGTAGAGGAATAAAATCTTAAGAAGAATGGGAAGAGTGAAGGCGATTGACGTGGGGAATGGATGGCATCAGGTGGTTAGACAAAAAACCCCCCACTGTTCACCTTTTACCCCCTACAAAAGGCCAGCCCACTCAAAATCCTTCTTCTCCAACAAACCTAGTAGCTACAGTAACCATCACAACAGAAATATGTACCCAAGAAACCTCTCAAACACTAACAATCCTCAAGGCCGCCATGGCCGACCGACTGGCCGTGGAACACACCCACTACCCCACACCCAAGCTGTTCGACGAGGTTTCAATCAAAACCGTCGCCAACCTCCACAAACCACAACCAACAACATCACAGCCAATATGCCCCAACCTGGACGCAACAACCCCCACCCATGGCAGCCCAGAAGAACTGCCCCTCACCCATCTATGGTCCCTCCTTCCAGCAGGCAACCGGCGAGGAAACGTCCATTCTCTCCTACACTCAACCAACCACCTCACTCTCCCAACTCGACTCCCGTCACCTTTCCCCCGAACCCGAATGACCCTGCCTGGGGACAGGGCCGATGTCGCCGATGCCTCGTGTTTGGACACCCAACGGAGGAATGTCGGCTTCCTAAAACATGCGTCAACTGCCAACAGGCCGGACATGTCTTCAGGGTCTGTCCTAACCCACCAGCAGGCTGCAGTCCTCTAGTGCCACGTGGCATTAAGGCGACAGAAGTCCTACCTCCGCCAAGTCAGGAGCCTCTAAAGATATTTCTCCGGCATGGCTCACAGCATTGAATCTGTCATTGAAGACCTGCAACGAGCGATTGTGCTGGATGCACGATTTGTCAACTCACACGAGCTTAAGATTCTAGTTCATAACCTCACTACCTGGGCTAAGGATTTCGAGCTCGTCTACTGGAGTAAAAATAGGTATTTACTTACTCTTCCTGTGGGTATGGATAGAGATGATTTCATTGACAACCTTGCTCAGCCGCTCCGTCGAGCTGAATTTGTTATCTATGCTTGGTCCCGAGCAATTGATGGGGAAATTCTCGTTCTAAACCACAAAATTTGGTTTGATGTCTATGATCTACCAATCCTCAATTGGCGGGAAGAAGATCTCGACTCCATTTTCAATCAAATTGGAGTTATCACCGATCATGGACCGTTGTTCCAACTTAATTCGATGGAGAAACTCCGAGTGGTAGTTGCGACACCTGATCTTTCCTTCAATTCGAAGAAACTCAAAGCTTTCTTAGCCGGTTTGATTCACATCGTGAGGATTGAGGCCCTCACAGTGACCAATGAACGTACCATCTACCCCGTACCGACCGACCCAACTCCGACGGATGAATTCGTTCCAACTCCCCAACTGCCGGTTTCAACCAGCGTAACCCCTCTCGATGAATCAACCCTTAAGACCTCCCTTCTTAAGCTCTGGAACCTATCTAACCCTTCCCACACAAAAGACATGCTAGCCCCTTTAATCTTTGCCGCTATGAATCCAGCACACAATAACACTCGCACAGAAAACTGAGCTCAAAAATTGAACTCACCGCCGGTTTCCATGGCGGGAATCGAGCTCAGAAATCGAAACATCCGATCAGGTGACGATACATCAGGGCCACTCGTTCAATTTTTCGCTAATCCCGAGCCTTCGAAGCTCTCTGGTACAGGGAGTCAGCATGATACCTCAAAAGAAGGCCCTGTTCTGAGGATTCTGCAGCGAGGCTCTCCAGTAAAACAGAGCGAGGAAGCGAGTCACGACACAAACCCGAAGAGGAGCAGAGGAGGGGAAAAAGAGGTGTTAGCTCAAAATAGGAGAGAGACAGAACGGGATGAGGAAGGTCCTTCTGTGTACACGCGAGCTGAGAAAGGAAAGGGGCCAGCGGGGACAGAGCCATACACAGACAAAAGACAGATGGGAACTGAGTACGTGGCTTCAGGTAAAAGCAACTCATCCCAACTTTCTTTCTCTTTGAATAAAAGAACAAGTCAAACTAAATTCTTAGAGGTCCCTCCCATTTTGAAATTTGCTAATCTAGGGCTTAGAAGATCTAATAGAAAGACTAAAAAAGTAACATTTACGGATGGGTCCCAACCAGCCCAATTTAAAAAGAAAATTAAGTCTAAACCAAACTTACCTGGTGGAAAAAATTTGAAACAAGCAATTAAAGAAGCTAAAATACTTGAAGGTCTTGAATTAGAATCCAAAAAGCCCACCACATTAAACGCTGAAATATGTAATTCTTTTCGAAAATTCTGTGGTATGGGCCCTGTTTTATCCCCACCTAACTTAAATCAGGCCCAAAATGAGGTCATTAAAGTGAATGAGAATAGAAACTTGGCTGTGGGCCAGACTTCCAAAAAACAGGCCAACGGGCCAGCAAATTATAAGAAAGCAAAGCCCAGGAAAAGGCTTATTGGGTCGTGCTCACTAAAAATTAATAACAATAAAGCTGACTCTAGTGATAATTCAACTAATATATGCGGTTTTCTCTCAACAGTTGATAATGAAGAATTTAGGGGTAAATTTGACTTCGAGGATGATGTCGACGAGGTCGATTATCGTGATGAAAACGACCTCTATTAAGCTACTTGAAGTTAGCTAATTTAATACTAGTATAATTCTTTTTATTATGTTTTAATGAATGTAAGACTTTTTAACTATATTTCTCTTGTATCTTGGAATGTGCGGGGGCTCGGAAATCCGAAGAAGTGCAATGTAGTAAAAGAGTCCATTCGGGGCTCAAATTGTAACTTGATATGTATTCAAGAAACAAAATGGGCGTCTCCCACGTTTTTTGACATGAAAAAGGTTTGTCCAAACAAGTTTAACAATTTTGATTTCAAAGCTGCAACGGGCACCAAAGGAGGAATGCTAACAGCATGGTCCAATGATTTCTCTCTTTTCTCGACCATACAACATGATTTCTCATTAAGTGTTATTCTCTCCACCCCGACGGGTTTCAAATTCATTCTCTCTAATATCTATGGGCCCATTGATAAAAATTTCACTCCATTAATGCGACACTTGATTTGCCTTGGATATTGGTCGGGGATTTTAACCTAATTAGAATGCCTAGTGAGTCAACAGGTGACGGCCACTCGCTAAATTCCATTTTAGAATTTAACCAGACAATCAATGCTATAGGCATTCTAGAAATTCCTCTCATTGGTAGAGAGTTCACTTGGTCCAACGGCCGGCCGAATCCCACCTTCACTAAGCTCGATAGAGTGTTCTATTCCCACCATTTTCTTTCTCTAAATGTCATGCCGGCCCTAGTAGACCTCCCCATCACTACCTCAGACCATGCGCCGCTAAAATTTACCTTAAAAATACAAGCTAACTCTACTAGAACTTGGAAACTAGAAAGATTTTGGCTTCGCTATGATGAGGCAAAAGCGATTTTGAACGACACATGGCAAATGGTCATAAGCGACCCAAATGCGGCAAAGAACCTTCACATGAAAATGAAGGCCGCACGTCGAGCTCTTAACTTGTGGGCTAAGGAGAAATTCAAAAATGATGATACCATACTTACCCGATCTAAATGCTTGGTACAAATCTTAGATAGCATAGAAGAGAAAAGAACTCTAAATGAAGAAGAAAGGAAGCTAAGGGTTGAGCTCAAGGAGCACATTTACATACTTGCAAACGGACTAGAGTCCAAGTGGCAACAACGAGCTGCCGTGACTTGGCTAAAGCTAGGGGACAACAATACAGGATATTTTCACGCGGTTGCGTCTGCTAGGAAAATAAGGAATACTATTTCGACCCTAACACATAATGGTACCTCCACCTCCGACCCGATCCAAATTAATGAGATATTTTTTAACTTCTACAAAGAAACAATGGGGACTCCAAGTAGCCAAACAGACTTGGCGTGCATGGACTCCCTAATTGATAACTTGGGTGTAGACTTATCTCATTTGGCCGTGCCATTCTCCGAGGATGAAGTCAAGAGAAACATCATGGCCATTCAAAAAGGAAAAACGTGTGGACCAGATGGGTTTCCTATTGAATATTTTCAAGAATTTTGGGATCTCATGAAGACCGACCTTATGAAGTGGCTCGTTGAGTTCTATGATAACTCGATGGACTTAAGCAAAATCAATCAAGCCACGATCACGCTTATTCCAAAGATAGATAAGCCGACGAAAGTCAAGGATTATAGGCCAATAAGCGTGATAGCTACACCCATTAAAATTATTTCTAAAATCCTTGCAACAAGATTGCAACCCCTAATGAACTCATTGATTCATGCCAATCAAGCGGCCTTTATTAAAAAGAGATCAATAACGGATACGTTTTTAGTGTCTCAGGAATTTCTTCATTTTTTCCACCAAAATAAAATCCCATCGGTCATGCTCAAAATCGACTTCGCTAAAGCTTTTGATTCCATCTCATGGAACTTTCTTCATGCATTACAAAGAAACATGGGCTTTCCTGAGAGATGGGTGGTATGGATTAAGAACCTTCTCTACTCTTCTTGCTCGTCAATTAGGACAAATGGCATGAACTCCGGGTTCTTTCGCCATCAAAAGGGAGTGCGACAAGGCGATCCTCTCTCTCCGCTCCTCTTTAATCTAGCGGTTAACATACTACAAGTTATCTTCCTTAAGTTAAGGCCTATGCTAACAAAGATCTCCCATATAGGATCTCAAGTGATCCAATATGCCGACGATACGATTCTATTCATAGAGGCAAGTGCGGAAAACCTAAAACTTACCTCTTATGCGCTTGATATTTTTTTGGAACTAACGGGACTATTGATAAATTGGGATAAGAGTGCTTTCTTCCCCATCGCCATTCCTCCTCACTTACATCCAATTGTCTCTCAAATACTAAGATGCAATAAAATGACACTTCCTATTACATACTTAGGAATGCCATTATCCATCAAAAAGCCAAAGAAAGTGACATTCCTACCACTTATTAAAAAGGTAAAAAGTAGAATAAGTGCTTGGAAGGGCCGTTTCTTGTCAATGGGAGGGAGATTAACCTTGATAAAAGCAACAATAAGCGTTATTCCCATATTCTTAATGCAAGCCTTAAAAATTCCCAAAGGGGTTTTCCAACAACTTGAGAGGCTAATGAGAGCCTTCTTATGGAAAGGAACCGACCAATGTAACCCCAGGAATTGTCTCGTGAGTTGGAAAAAAGTATCTCTTCCCAAAGCTTATGGCGGATTGGGAATCTCTGAGCTGGAAACACAAAACGACGCACTTCTACTTAAGTGGTTGTGGAAAATAGATCGAGATAAAGACAGCCTATGGGCTAAGATGATCAACGAAATATATGGAATCTCTAGCACTTCTCAACTTGGAGAACTTAACCTGACAGGGTCATCTTTTTTCATGCAAGATTTGCTAGGCCTATTAGACCACTACAAAACTAGCACATCCACTGATGAAGTTACTGATCAAACCACTTGGAAATGGTCTTCAAATAGTAATTATAGTGCTAAGTCGGCATATAATTTCCTCATTAATCCAGGGATTAAATGTTGTTGGCAACGAGAGGTTTGGAGACTAAAAGCTCCACCGAAAGTGAAGTTTTTCATATGGCTCAGATGTCATAATAGATTGAACACGGCCGACAACCTACGCAAAAAAGGTTAGCCTCATAACCCCTCTTGTTCACTGTGTGGCGCCACTCAGGAAACGAGGAATCATCTGTTCGGGCAATGTTCTTTCACTAAAACCGTATGGCGGCTAGCTCAGCGTAATAACCAACACCATAGTGCGATCACGCTTAATGAAGACTTCCTACAAAACTGGCAAAAAACACGAAGCCGGTTATCTAAAGACACGAGAAAAACATGGGAACCACTATGGGCGGCTATTAATTGGAATGTTTGGAAGGAAAGGAATGATAGGATCTTCAATAACAAACGTTGTCCGCCATTAACGATTGCAAGGCGAGCGATCGAAGAGGCTAGGACTTGGACTACACACGTTTAAGATAGTGCTTTATGGGGGACAACTTTGAGATGTATGAACGGATGTACTCTATATTCTACTTATTATAAATATATTTAAAAATGAATGGAACGCAACTTGCGTCCATTCCTTCAAAAAAAAAAAAAAAAAAAAAAAGGTTAGTTACAGAAATAAAATTTGTGTACATAGAAAATTATGATGGTCACGTATAGAAAGTTTCCCAACTAAAATTACCTTATTGGTTGGGATAGTAATCCCTATTCCCTAGCTAGTCTTCTAGTACAGTATTATTTGAAGTTATTTCGTTGTAATCTTCTTTTTCTATTTCTTCAAATGGCTGCCCTGATTATTTCAAATCAGTGGCTAGACAACTCTCAGTACTAAACAATGACGCTCTTTTTTTACTTGTTTTAATAGAAATCTTAGTAGGCAACCGCCTACTTAAGCTTCAAAACTTTTTTACCTGGTTGGCTTTCAAAAGAGCTAGTATTGCCCATGCTGTGTTCACCACATTCGATTTATTTCCCTCCAAATGTACATATTCCTATTTCATAAAAAATCTTAATATTTTATTCTCCTTGCGAAAATCTTAGTACGATATTGAAAGAATTCTTTCTACTAAGGACAAAAATTTAATATCTAAAATTAACCTTTATTAAAAGAATTTATCATTTTAGATGCTAATTTTCTTAGTAAATGTGTTTCCTTAAATACCATTTCCCAATAATTAAATTTACTTATTATATTGAAAGGCTTGCCTTTTTGAAAGAAGAAAGATAACTTTCGCCCCAACCGCCATCACTCAATTGTTTTGAGAGGAGAAAATCACAAGCTTTTCGAATTGATTTACTATTTTCATACGTTTTTCCAACTGCTACTAGAGCCTCTATTCCAAACCATGTAGCATATGTGAAACATAATCCCCATGACCCATACCTGTAAATAATAAAAACATACATTACATAATTCATTATTTTATTATTTCATCCAAGGATTAAAGTACTTAATTATGTAACCGAGGTATAAGAATCGAATTAACTGACCATGAACCATCATCATTTTGTATATTTTTGACATAGTTTTTTGCATTTCCAATCCTTTTTTCTATTTCTCCCCTCCTATGCATGGGATATTTCTTTTTAAATAGTGCCAATGCCTGGATTGCAGCTGAAGTACATTCTACATACCTGCAATTGTTTTTTACTATTATATTTAAAAAAGAATATATGAATAAAATAAATTTATTTCGAGGATATATCATAAAGACGAATATATGAATAAATAAATTAAATTTATTCTTACGAATAATCCTGCATTATATTCTCAAAAATCTCTGACGTGTTGAAGACCTTCCACAAAAAGGAACAATTCCACATGTAAGCCATAACAAATACTAGAAGAATAAAGTATATGCTAGCGTGGATAATAAAATTTGTATTTCTTTCATAGTAAGCGATTAATTTGAACATAGAAGCAAGTTTTGTCTTTTTAACAAGATGAAATAAGAAATACCTCGACCCACGGATATGAACGCGACAATTCCCAAGTTGCAAAACCTCCATCTGGATTCTGCATTCATGTAAATAGTCATACAATTTGCTTCAAATATGATTTGTTTTTAACCTCAAAATCATGATTTGTGGTTGTTGATGGTTTGTGTTGATACCAGGTCTAACTGTTACAGTGCTATCAGCAGGCAATGGACCAACAATGCCTCTCTATATACAAGTTACAACACATTTATGTCGAAATACAATATAAATATGTTCATTTTAACTACTCAGTAATTAGAGCTGCAAAATATCTGCCAGACCCAACTTGAAACCGAGTGATCTGCAGCCCGCAATACTCCGCTATGACCCACCGATATAGCCTTAAAATAGCATGATTTTTACTTTAATAAATGAAATATGTCGAAATTGACTGGTTTCATGGTTTCTTCTAATGTAATTGACCTGAAAATATTAGCTTTACTGAAATATCAATTCAAATGTGTTGCAGCCCTGATCTGAATGAAATATGCCCACAACCTGACGAGGAAATAGAGGTAGAATAACTCGTAATCAAAACCCAAACGACTTGAAACCTCAATATTGACCCATACCTGAGTGAGCTGATACACAAAATGAACAAAAGCCCAAGATTACTCGAACCTGAGTGACCCGAAACTGAATGGCCATAATCCGTACAACTTGTGACCCAAATGATCTTAATCCAAACGACCCAAACCCAAATGACCCCTAGCGTGACCCGAATTAACTCCAACATGAATGATCCGAATTAACTTGAACCGAATTGACCCAACAAATAATTAAAACAAAAGTTGTACAAACCTGTAAAGACAAGAGAAAATTAACACCGTCGTACAATCTCTCGCTTTTTATATGTTCACCAACAATATGCGTTGAAATATCGGATAGCAACAACAAAGCCTGTATAAGAAAGCATGTGAGGCACGACAAATGAATTATCAATCTAAATTCATTAAATAAAATAAAAAGAGTGCAAATAATTGCAAAATAACTAAAATATGTTGCCTTATTTTGTTAACCTTTAATTTAATGTAAAGCTTATGCACAATGATAAATAGAAACTTTCGCGCGAGAGACATTCAATCTCTCCCCAAATCGTTTAATTTTTTTTCTAAAGCTTATGCACGTCACCAATCTATCGTCTTTAATTATCACAATTTTATTTTTTTTCTTGAAAATAATTTCACCTTAAGAGCTTCAGCTGTGCAGTCTGAAACTGGACATTGCTGGTCAACTATTGCAAAGCTCCACCCACCTTTCGTCATATGGCGAAAATGTCCTTTAAAATCGCCAGATGGATTCTCCAATATCTAAAATATTATTCATTATTATACAAAAAAATACTAATTCCATCTCCAGTATCTAAAAATTATTCACTATTATACAAAAAAAAAAAATACTAATTCCGTTATATCCCGAAATTTTATTAAGTGTATTTTGGTAGAATTGAAATTTTGTAATACTTGTATGTAAAATTTTGAATATTCTAAAAGTCAGGGGCTAGGAGTGGGCAAACGGTCGGTTCGGGTTGAACCGAACCGACTAACAGAAAACCGACTTGAACCGAACCGATTCTATTATAAACCGAACCGACCGTTTAAAATTTTGAACCGAACTAAAACCGAACCGAATTAAATAGTTAAAATAACATAACCAAATTCAACATACGATGATATAGACTAAGACTAATATAAAAATATATTGTATGAGATATAATATGTATTGACCGGTTTATTCGGTTTATTCGGTTTAAACCGATTAGCCGAAACATAAACCGAACCGTGAACCGATTAACCTCAAAATTTGAACCGAACCGATCCAAATAAACCGACGAACCGAACCGTTTGAACCGAATAGCACCGGTTCGGTTCGGTTCCCGTTTAAACCGAACCATTTGCCCACCCCTATCAGGGACTAAATTGCAAATTTGAAAATTAGTTTCTACTAAAATAATAAACTTAATATTTAATTAATTAGTTGTATGCAGTTATGTGAAAAGTTGTGTACATGTGTCAAAGATTGTGTATATATTTAAAAAAAGAATACGATAAGAGATATCGTGAAAGCGTGTCATTAGAAAAAAAAAAAGGAGTGCTAATGGGTCTCGTCCTCTCAATTGTAACGAAATATCTATTTCTCTCGTAGTTTTGTCTTTCTCTTTTTCATTTCTACTGTCGTAGTTTTGTCTTCTTTCTAGTTTTGTCTTTCTCTCTCTTGATATCAATGCTTTGTTAAACATCTCCAAAGCCTACCCCAATTCTCTTCCTCTCTAATCCCTCCAATCAAATAAATAAAGGGAAATGTGCAAATACGACGGTACTGTAGCATGACGCACTGTAGATATACTGTTTTGTTTCATTTTATATACTGTTTTCTCATTTTATATAATGTTTTGCCATTTAATATACTGTTATTTATTATTTGTATATTTATTATTTTTTACTTTTATATACTGTTTTTCGATTTTTATATACTTTTTTCACTTTTTATGTATCTACTGTTATTAGAAAATAAATTATATATATTGCTATGTATATATTGTTATTAGAAAATAAATTATATATATTGTTATTGGATCCCGTCGTGAACAGTCGTGCTACGGTGCGTCGTGTTGTAGCAGATCCCATAAATAAATATTTCAAATTCCATACAAACGAATAATTTCTTTTCCATGCTCTCATGAAGATTTAAGGGTTCAAATTAGTGGTTATTAAGAGTCTACAAGTTTCCAAGAGCTAGGTATTTATGCTCTCAAATACGTGTAAGATTTTTAATTATTTTGATATTAATATATATCAATAATAAAAATTATATTTTATTTGAGCTTATATTATTCATATCGAATATTTTATTATTTATTAAAATATAATATTACAATAATATTTTTGAGAAAATATAAAATATTTTATGGATTATATAAAGTATTTTGAGAATGATTTTATCGGATATAGAATGAGATGTGAAAAACTGAAATTAGTTAAAGTGGATACATCTGTACTTGCTAGGTGAAAGTCAAGACCACTGATTCGCATAGATAAAAGGCCGTACTTAGTAGGTAGAAACTTGGGTCGCTGATCATCCAATAATAAACTCGGAAAGACTTGTACTTATGGGGTACTCGAAACCACGAGGCATGATCTAGTGTGTGTAGGTGTGTGCGTAAAGTGAAATGAGAAAATCGATATCCCAATACAAAATGATATTAAATATATTTATATTTATTACGATTTATTTAAATATTTATTTATTAAAATTAATATTATTTTTGACGTACGCTAATTATACCCTTACTGAGTTTTATTCATCCCCTTTTTTTTCTTTCCCCATATTTCAGATTTAGTTATTCAGGAGTATCGTCGTCATAGTTACGAGAAAAATAAATATAATAAAAATAAATTTAGATGCTTAATTTTTATTATTCCGTGTATTTATCCGCTGCTATAATATTATTTTAGCATCGTATATGCTTACTATAAGTTAAGGTTATACGTCCGTTACATCTCAGGCTGAAAATGAAACCAGGGTGTAACAAATTCCATCTTCAATATCTAAAATATTATTCACTATTAAACAAAAAAAAATATATTAATTCCATCTATATATTATTCATTATTATACAAAAAAAATACTAACTATTAATTAGGTGATGTTTGAGAGATTATTTTAATGACGAAAAATACCCTTGTGACCCTAAACAAGTGATGTATGTTTGCTTGATTAATTACCTGTGAATCTTTTATAAAATCATGTGTTTTTCTTAGTGTTCGTCCCAAATCCTTAGCAAAATCACATGCTAGAATTGCTTGCACTGCAAAGGTAGCATCCCATAGCTGACTTGAACAACACTGAAATAACCTCGAAATTGATTAATTAAAATTCGGTCGTTAACGTCATTTTACTAGATAATGAAAAACCTCATTTTACTATAAAAAATTCAATGATCAAACTTGATTAAATTTTGAGATTAAAAAATGCATTACACATACCTTAAATTTCATTCCGTCTTCACCAACCCAAAGATAGTCAGGTACTCTCGCAAGATGAGACTTGAATGCATTTGAATTGGAATCTCTCGCCCAACTTGCAACCAAAAATAGGGACTGTAGTTTTAGAATTTTTTAGATTAAACTTTTGAATCCTTTCAATTTGTACATTTACCTCTGTAAAAGAGCATTTATGCAGAACAAGCTTACCTTCTGAAGAGCTGATACCCAAATATATCTTGAATTTTCATCTTCATATTGCATATGATTTTCTAAAGCCTTAAGAGCCCTATTTCTTGCTAGCTTAAACGGCCAATATGCAGAAAGAGGTTCATATATTTTGTAGAGGATTCCATTAAAGTAGTCGCGGTATCTAAGATGTGGGACAACACGATCTTCCTGCATTAACAAACAGAAAATATATCAATTATACATAGCAAATAAATTTCAATTTTTCACATCATATCCTAATTTGTCTGAGACTTACCTTGGAACATAATTTGCGTGCTTGATTCCAGTCGATTTTTTCGTATTGTTGAATATGCAATTCATTTCTCAACGACAGTACCATATTTGTGATGGGTCCCACAAATCTCTTTGCATATAAATATGACATTGCTGAAAAAAGCATTCTTACATGAACGAAAAGTTTCCCTGCATGTATTACACAACACGAAGAGTTAAAATTAGAATTTTAGTTCCACATATTATCATTATCATTATCATAACTATATACAAAGTTGACTTTCTCTCAACTTGGCAACACGTGACCCCTTTTGACCGGATTTTCTGTGGCAATATTCTATAATTTTTTATACAAATACAGAATTATATTTTACCAATTTTTTTATAATATTTTATACAATTTTATTTCTATTACCAATTTTAATCATATGTCTTAAAATATAGAACCTACAATATAATAAATAAAAAATTATTATTATTAAAAATATAAGAGTTATATTTTTAAAGTCTAATAACGTAAATCATATTTTTTATAACAATATTTTATAAAAAAAATTTGAAACAAACTTTAAAAAAAAAGTTTTTAAAAAATATTTTGGAGAACAACTTTTAAAAAAAAAATTCAAGAATATTATTATGAAAATGTTATTTTGAAAAAAAATTCTTGGAGATATTACTATAAATGTTTATAAATAGAATTTCTTAAGAAAATCATTGTGGAAACGATGTTTCAATTTTGTTTTCAAAAGAAAATATTTTTTTAAGATTTATTTTTTTCTCCGAAAATTGTGAAAAGAAGTATTTATGTTTTCTTTTATATGTGTCATTTGGTATCATATTAAAAGTTTTGATACCTTCTACTTGAGCTATTTTTGTCATTCATCCAAATAATTTATATTTGGATCAATTTTTTTTAATATTTTACTTTGTTCAAATCAAAATATTTGAGAAATAATATTTTACTTAAAATTAAATAGTGGATAATTAAAACATAATTTGAATTGTATAAATAAATAAAGAAAAATAATAGTTTACATAAATAAAAAAATTGTAACATTACTTCATAGTATAATATGTATTGCAAATAATACCGTAAAATATCATAGCAATAATATCATGGAATATTATGTCAAAAAGTATTGTTCTATTTATTTATTACTTTATATTTTACTTTGTTCAAATCAAAATATTTGAAGAAATAATATTTTATAGAAAATTAAATAGTGGATAATTAAAACATAATTTAAATTGTATAAATAAATAAAGAAAAATAATAATTTACTTAAATAAAAAAAATTGTAACATAACTCCATAGTGTATAATATGTAATGCAAATAGTACCGTAAAATATCATAGCAATAATATCATGAAATATTATGTCAAAAACTATTGTTCTATTTATTTATTACTTTATAATGAATTATGGAACCTTTTTGACAACTTGTATTTCAGTCGAAATTAATGAAATATAAAGTATTTTTTTATTATGTTTAAATTTGTGCGACTTATCTTTATAATTGACAAATAATATTATAAATTATAATTTATAATTTAACTTATAAAAATATTTTAAAAACTTAAATCATATATATAGTGCGAAGCGGAGCGAGGATTACCGCTCGTAGTATTAAAAGTCCGAGATATTTTGGCCCCCTCACTATTTGATTTGTTCATTTACTCCCTCTAAATAAAATAAAGTTAAAGGAAATAAATGAACAAATCAAGTAGTTATGGGGTTAAATGTAGACTTCTCATGATATATTTCTTTATTTTTTCTTTTTTTTTGGTTTATTTTTTTTTTCTTTTTCTTTTTCTTTTGTTCTCTATCCATAGATGATTGCGAATTGTAACTTGACTTGCGATTAACAGAGCTTATCCGTATTGTAACTTGAGCGTACAGTAATTTAAATAAAAAATATATGTTTCATTAATTTAAATAGAAAGTGCCTGGATGAATAGGAAGAAATGAAGGAATAATGAAAAGCTCAGGTGGTAATGGATTTACGCCGGACCATTCATATACTCCCAAAACCTACAATCCTCGAAAAAATGTCCATTTTAAACATATCGAAAATATTGTCAATATGTAAATATTGTATATAGAAGCTGTTGTAGTTGTGAAAACATTTTAGCCTCTTTCAATATATATATATATATATAAACTTTAATTTACCGCGAGCCAAATTTTACCCCACGAGGGTATCAAAGTAACACCGCCATGATCATGTATCCATTTACGTGCTTCATATAATTTCTCATTGTATGCCTCCTCTCCAAGTAGCCTTAAAGAAATATAACTCTGTGAAGTGGACATCATGCAACTCGGGCCACCCACATTTAATCCCCATCCTCCGTCGTTGTTCTTCCATTTAAATATTTAATATATTTTGTCAGATTAAGATATATTTTGTCAGATTAAGTTATATTTCATTTAATACTTTAACAAGTTACATATTCATTCTTATATATTTTGATAAATTCTTGTTTTATATATAATTTGATAACTTCTAGTTATATATATAATGTGGTAGTCTTGCCAATGAGTTTATAGTTTATTTGAGTGCAAAACACAAGATATCATAGGTTATGGGCTCAATTTCATTGGTACCAAAATATAAGTGGGATAAAGAGGCTCTATATTCAATCAAAATATAATATAAAGTGTAGTGATCTTTTTTTTTAGATTCTAAAAAAAGTAGTAGTCTTACTTGAGTATTGTACAAGTAGCGGCGTAACTCCTTTTGATGTTCCAACGAGAGAAAATTAAGAGATTCAGTGACGTATAAAGCTATTATCTGCATTTGTAAGGACCGTGTCACAGCAATGGTTGGCATTTTACTAATTATAAGTGATATAATAAAAAAAAATACCATATGTTATTTTAATTTAGAGAAAAAATAATTAGCCCCTCAAATTCACCACCTTGTTTGAGTATTGATATCCATTTTATAGTAATAAGTGGTCACTGAAATAAGTGATATAATAAATTAAGTGATGATTGAATTTTAATTATGTGCGGTTATTCTATAATATTAGACGGTTAATAAAAACGAAAAAAAATACATAAATGATCATATTATTCATTTTGATCATTTGATCATCCCAAGGTGGTGATATTGGGGGCACACTATCTAAGTCCTTTAATTTATTGTTCAGTGAAATTACAAGCTTAAAATTTTGGAAGATGACCGGTTTGTAAAGAAGCATTAGAACAATCTGGAGATAGTTAGAAATTTTAATGTGATGAAAGACAAAATAATAATATAATTTTACCAAATAAGTTGTCATAAATATAGGTCCAGGAAGATCCCCAGGCCAATGCCCGCTTTTAGCTTGGATGACGGATAAATAGTTAACAGCCTTTTGTAATGCTGCTGAGATGTTTTTTTCACCACCCTCCATGTTTTCGGATTTTGATTTCTTTGCCATAATATCAAAGTTATTCTCCTTGGCTAGCTGCAAATATAATTAACAGGCTAGAATGAGAATCCTAGTAGGAACACGGCTGACATGATTTTTCCAATTTTTTTTTATTTTTTTTCATATATAATTATTTTCTCTTCTATTGGTTCGTCATATATATTTGTTCTTTTTTGCACCCAAACCATTACTTGAGCTCTTGAAGTGTATAAAATACAACCGGAGTTCTTATCCTTGCGGTTGAAGAGCATTTAACGTTCAGTCTTTTTGTCAACTTGTAAAATAAGATATATATGGAGTTTTTTAAAAAAATTACTTTCTCAACTGATAAATATTTGTAACAAAAATGAAAATGATCTGTAGCAAAGGTAGTGGAAAATACTCTAACAAAGATAGTGGGTTCGAGTGCTGCTGGCATAAAAATGTAAAGGTGAGATACAAAATCCACTCAATTTAGTTAAAAAAAACTTGTTTACTTGGTGCATTTGAATTTTTTAAATCTACAATTTATAGTATTTCAAACAAAATGCTCAATATGTTAGGATTTACCGATTTAGGAACCATTTATAACTTCAAAAAATTATGCATATTAAATTTAACCTGCATTCGTGCCAGGAAATCTGAGCTCTGTGTTTTTTTAAATCTATTTAGAGAAAACTCTTCACGAGCCCTTTCAACAGCAGCTCGCTCATCACTCGATCCGAGCTGTTCATCGAACTCCCATGTCTCTCTTCCAAGGTGTCCTCTACAGGTTCTCACAAACCGGTCACCTTCGGAAATCTTAAGCTTCCACATTTACGTTTTTATGTTTTGAAGAAAGGAGTTTGTTCTATTATGGGAAGAAACATAGTATTTATAAGGAGGACGCCTCTACTGTTCTTCATGTTCAATCTTTGACCTTTAAGGCACTTTTTATTTTACTTCCTTTTTTTGGATGTAGGACACAAAATAAGCAAAATAATAACTCAACGGATAATATTTTACCACGTGTAAAAACAACAGCTTGAACGTAATCATGCAAAATTAATGGTAGTTGACGTGGCCTTTGAACTTCCACCAAACTCACTGTTGGAGCATATCCTCCAAAGGCAAAGGGTTTTGAAAAAAATATTTTTCAAAGACCACATCCACCGTTAGATTAGCATCAGATCTTAGATTGAGTGACTTTACAAACGAAGCATAACTTAACAGAGTCAGGGAAGGGAAGATGAAAGGTCACAAGAATTTTCGTTTAAAGAAAAGCAATTAAAACTCTCTCTATCTTCTGTCTCTCTCTTTTCCAAAATTTTTGCTCCAAGTTGGAGTTGATTCATCTTCTTCACTCTTCTCTCTCTCTACTTTCTTCTTCCACTAATCTCTCATAATCAGCCTACATGGAATCCATGAACACAATCCAACAACAATGCACCATTACTAATTTCTCTTTGGAATCTCTTTGACTTGTCAAATAAAACATGTCATCAAACATGGAAATTTATAGACCAACAAACAAAAGCAAGAGATTCAAGCATATACACAGTTAGCTTCAAAAAAAAAAGAGCATATACACAGTTATTTTAGAGAGATTTCAATGAAAATATTATGAGTATGCTTAGATATCGTACACTCAAGATTTCAAAGATCAAGGTCGTGATTGCAGAATAAGAAAAAACAAATATACATAGTTATCGCCAAAAACTAATTTACATAATTTTAGTAAAAAAAATAATATACAGTTATTGCCTCTCCTATCCACCCTTTCTCAATCTAATATAACCTGTCAGTACAATTAATATGATCTTAGAGTGCAATGAACTCCTAATAAACATTCATCTTCAGGCCAGCCTTTTGAAGTGGTGATCTCAAGTTTATATTTGTAGTTGCAAGAATGAAAGTTTTAGTGAGTTCACACTCTTTTTCTTGGTGAAAATTAGCTTGCCAGCTCGCTGTTAATATAGAGCTGAAGACCAAACCAAATTTCTACTAGACTATAATTTTGGACGTGTTTCACCTAGGTGACACGTGTCCAGACAATTCTGCCCAAATCCATTC